>VZTX01017802.1:393699-459899 GCA_013400915.1 Pardalotus punctatus | reverse complement strand
AGTGGAAGGCAACGAGAGTGACTGGAGCATCTCTCTTAGGAGGAAAGGCCGAGGGAACTGGGCCTGTCAGCATGGAGAAGAGAGGGCTGAGAAGGGACCTCATTAACAGGCTCACACCTCCTCAGCTTCTCTCCTCAGCCTTAGGTATATGAGCACAGGAGCCAAAACTATGTCTTTATGCACTGTACCTTTTATATAGAGGCCATGGCAGCCACAAAGAAAAGAAAATAATCATAGACTTGCCAAATCATTTAGGTCGGAAAAGATCTCAAATACTGAGTTCAAGCTTTGACCAAATGCCACAATGTCAACTAGACCCATAACATGAAGTGCCATGTCCAATCGTTTCTGGAACACCTCCAGGGATATCCCTCCACCACCTCCCTGGGCAGTCCGTTCCAATGCTTGACAAACCTTTCTGTGAAGAAATTTTTCCTGATGTCCAACCTCCCCTGGCAAATGAAAAGGAATGCTAAGAAAGGTCAGTTGCTGCCCAGATAAGGGTGTTTTCCCATCCAAGCACCAGGCCAGAACCTGTAGGTCATGGGACACAGCAGATGAGGTTTTTAAGATTCAGCCTACATGGCTTGCAATTGCCAAAGATCCTTCAGGTGCTTGACTCCCATGCAGGTAAACTTGAAGGGCTTTTATGGTCAGTGCAGACTGATCATAAAAGGTGGTGCCTACCACCATGCTCTGTTTATGCTGTCTTGATGTCCACCACTACGGTACCCACCCCACTTTGTGATGATGATAGCAAACTTAGTGAAAAGAAATCAATCATAAAACCACACTGGTTTTCATTTCCATAGTGAATTAATACTTCCATTCAAGTAATCTCTAAGTAAAAAGTGGGGAGAACTGCGAAATCCTTAAACTCATGCAATTTCTGGCTTGCAGTTAAACAAAAAAATTGCCAATCTCCAAGGCTGGTGATAAATTTTTCAAACAAGTTCATAAAAAATGAAAAAGGTATTATATTATGTATATGTGGTAAACAGACTACACTCCTAATTTCACTGCTCTCCAAAAGATTATTTTCCATAGCTATTTCATGGGAAAATGCAGGGAATAGTTCAATAAAGTGCTACTGAGAAATACAATATTGCTTGCATGACTGTATATAACTAGAAGACAAGCAGAAGTGTCTCAAGATAATACAGCAAGAAAATATTTGAAACAAGTGTATTTTTAAAAATGTTTATTGAAATGCCTTCATTGCATCATGCAGGATACAAAAATCATTATTAGAAAACCTTTATAACTATACTTAGGAGTAAAATCAAGATACATCAGGGAAAAATAATTACTGTATAAACAAAAGCAATTTATTTCTGATAATGTTTTAAATTATACATTACAGGCTGTGATCTGCACAGATAATAACAATTATCTTGCAACAACAGTCTCTTCTATGATTCAAGTAGAAACTGATGTTTGTCATGCTAGAACCACCCCATCACCTGTGTATACCACAAACCTGTTCATTACAGTTACACGTTTTAAAAGGTATAACAAAAATATTCTGGCAGCATACTTCTATTCTGTTTTCAGTTTATTTGTTCCATCAAAAGCCATTAACTTTTCATCCAGAAAAAAAAGAAGGGCTAATGTGCTTTCTTCTAGTACACAAACCACAGAGCATGTAACTTTCAATTACTGAAATAGAACCTCTTTAAAGTCATAGTATAAGAGACTTTCTTGAAGTTCATTTCAATTAAATGATTTATATTTTTGCAATATTACTCAAGGACTTGGAAGCAATTTTAAAATGGGAGACCACTGCACCCTCAGTATTTTTGCTGTTTTAGGTATCTCAGTCCCTATTACTTTAAACTTTCAGGGGTTTTTATTCATATACTGCTTAAACTCTTAGAACTCACCTCTCTTTTTATTCTATTTGACAGCATTATTCTGCGCAGATATACCTTAAACAACAAAACAGCTCTCTGGGGCTGAAAACCTGGCTCCAAAGAATTCAGATAGGTAGAGATTTTGGTACTGGCTTCAAGGCAGGCAATGTTTGAGAGATTTCAGTAGAGTGTTCACTTGGCACAGAGTAAGATTAGAACAACACTGGGACCTTACTACATAAAAGAAAATTGCTGGAGGGTCCAGAATCAGCTTATTCTATTCAACAGGGAAAATGTAAAAAAATCCCTCTTTATGAGGAAGTTAATACATGTGTTTCCATTTCTCATCCTTCTGGAAAAAAAAAATGCATCTTTATAAAGCTATCCTTCTCTTTTTCTTTTGTTGAGCTCCACAGACACAAACTTGAAACATACAGTTGTTGCCATGAAGTGTTTGAACACACAGAATGTCACAACAATTTAATTACATTAAAAGTCATTAAGAGTTTTGGCACTGTCCCCTTACAGAAAGTTAGGTACAACTAACAATATGAAAAACATAGTAAGGGAATCGTATAACTCTTTGGCTCTGTTGTTAACACTTAACTACTAAGGCAAGAACTGTGTGTTACCTTAGGGCTGCTTTTTTGTTTGTATTTTTATAAAATACTTGACTAAAAGTTTTTAAAAGTCACTTAATCATCTACAAATGTCAAATGTTGCATATTAAAATATATGCTTATTACACCCTTTTGTTTCACCACTAGAATTTTTGCATACCAATGAGAACACACACACTTGTAAACTGTTCAGTATAAGTTTATGAAGACATTCTCTGTATAAGAGAATTTGTAGAAACTTATCATTCAATCAAGATGATGTAATTAAAATTGCCTGACTATCCATTTTGGAGAACTATGATTCTCTCAACACCTGTAGCTCGTTCATTCCTATAAAGATTAACTAAAACAGGTAACAACCCTCCCCCTTTCAATGCACTTGTAACCCCCTCTCAATCTGAGGTTTCGGGTGCACATCATAAGGAGGACATTTCAGGGTATTCGCTGGCTTTTCAGCTGTCACTAAGTATGGCTAACTTCATTAGTTACATTATTGCAGGATGCCCTATTGCTCCCCTTTTATTATAACATGAAGTGGGTGTAGCCTTCTGCACCCGTAACAATGACATCCATCCATATCCTCATGGCTTCTGGAGAAGGAGCAACCATGTAGTAGATGCGGTCATGGGTCTTAACACTGAAAGTCAGCAAGGGGTTGGGACTCTAGAATAAAACACAAAGAAGATACCAAAAGAGTGAAATTAAAGCCATTTATTGTACCAGAAGTAGAATTGCTTACAGGGGTATTTATGAATAGGGTTAAGAAGAAAGATAAAATGCTGTACCACTGCATCTTATATTGCAACAGAGATGCATTTAAAGTGTTTGCAGCCACCACAAACACTTTTTACAGCAGTTTTCCAGTAGACTGTTATACAGTACTACAGTGCTCCAAGCTGTTGTTTCATGCCCAAGTAACTAACTCCCTGACTGTCCAGTGGTTTTCACAAACTGTTCACAGCTCATTTAAATTACAGATGAGAGGCAGGGTGTGCCATGAGCTGCCAGCACAGTTCACTCCCTCCCTGGGACAGAGGCATACAGCCAGCCCTTGATTTGTCCAAGCCACTGATTTCAGTGGTCTCGCCACTGCACTAAGGAACTCCTTGCAGCAAATCCCACTTTGCAGATAGACACACTTATCTCTGCTTCCATCAGTATAAAAAAGAACCAAACCAAAACAGTGCTAATCACTGATTAGCTTCTTCCTTTTCCGCCAATCCACGTTTTTTTTTTGTATTTGTTTTGTTCCTTTTTTCCCCCTCCCAATAATGTTAGCTCTCCTTTAGCTTTACAGCAGCAACCATGCTTTGGGTAAGCTATGTGATATGCAGTTAAAACAGCAATGATGAAGTTTACCTTATATGCATTCTTTAGATGATCATAATAGACTTCTTCAATAGCTTGAAAATATATTACACCTTTTAATTTAGTTTCGTGTTTGTCTAGAATGGAAAAGAGAGAAAGACTTTGGAACTGAAATGAAGAGTAAGAAGCAAAAGCTTAATTTGCATTTCCATGTATGTTCAGCTGATAAGTAACTGACTTAATAGTTCTGCTTCCGAAATCCCACAGAAACCTTCAACCATTCTTACTAGTTTGTTGGTTTTGTTGAGATGCATTTTTTACTTTAATGTGTTTCTTTTTCACCTAGTTTCCAAGGATAAAAGCTTCTGTAATTTCCTCATACATTTGCAAGTCACTCCCTTCACTGAAGTGTCTAAATGTTATAGAGGGTGTTAGCCCACAAAAGGACAGATGTTTCTCAGATACATCCACTCTTCCAATTCCATGAAAACCAGCCAGACTTCACACACAGTTCACAGGCTAAGACCTCTAGTTTGCCTTCAATGGAAAACTGTCATGATAATCAAATTTTCAATACAATCTGACAGCAAAACCACTGTATTAAAACATAATTTGTGCTTGTACTTTTTTAAAAAAATGCTTCTTCACATGTGAACTTAACATCACCACTACAACATTTCACAAGAAAAATGTGCAGGGCAGGGCAGCATCCACCCTCCATTTTCCTGCAGTGGAAAGAGAAAATGTTGAGGCATCACAACTTCACATGGACACTGAAGGGCAAACTTCCTTTCACTCCCAGCACTTTAGTATGAGGAGAACATAATGCTTTCTGACTCCAAGTTATAGTATGATCTCAACTCTGAACAGTCATGCAGAACATCTTTATCAGTCCCATGAGAGATTCTGCTGTCATTTTAAACACTTGGTGAACTCAGCTCACATCCTATGGGTAGCTCCAGTCCTGAAAGCTTCATATGATGGTAAAATGAAATCTCACAGAGCAAACGATACAGCTTTGGGAATTTGCCTGCCGGCCCCTGGAGGAGCAGTACTGAAGCACTGAGGTATAGGATTACGAGATTACAGCACACATTATACTGAGATAAATGCAGCACTATACAAAGCATACTGTCTGTGCAGTACAGGTAGGCAAGGCATCCACTCTCCTTTCAAGCCCCACCTGCGCCTATGGTTACAAGAGTATATCAGGTACCCACAAGCGCCCATCGTAGGAGTCTTTGTAGAGTTCCCTGAATGCTTCAGTTCAGATAGTGCAGATGCTTCAGTCAGCACACTAAACTGTCAGACTTTAGGGTAAGTTCTTTGTTTGGTGCACTGGCAGAACTAAAGCAATATTAATAATAATTCACTTAGAGTTCAATTACTCTGAATTTACAGCACCAATATTTATTTTGGAAGTCTACTATGTATTTAAAGATCTAGTTGGATCCTCATACAAGCAGTGACATTTTAGTGCAGCTGGTACAGACTTCTAATAAAACTATGCTTGTTGGCTGGAGACCTTGAGACATTAGGGAAAGTTTTCTTTGGTAATTGAAATTACATTATGGCAACTGTACTACACTCAAAACTGAAACTGTTAAATGTTAACTTAACTGCTAAAAAAGGAAAATAAAAGATCACTACCAGATGGGAACACTACTGTGTGTTACAGGGCTTTGTAACCAATAAACCAAATGTTAGGAACAAAATAAAAAATGACATATTACTGCAAACTAGTAAGAAATATTCAGTGGGCATGTAATGAATGAATGTAATGAATTCAAGTACATGTTTTAAAAAAGACAGGGAGCAATGCATAACCCTACCAGCAGTTTTAAGTTCCTTACGAGTTGTTGGAAAGCAGTAATGTCATTAAAGTAAATTTAAATGTTTGGGTGGTTTTTGTACTCAGTGCTTTCTTCTGCTTCTTAGCAATGCCCATCCTACATATGCCTCTTTCTGGCCTCTCCTACCAAATATTCAGAGCACAATGTTACTTTTGTGGCTTCCTCTGAAACTTCAAAGTCAAACCACGTGTATATTTGCAAATTATTTGGTGAAATATGTATGTTCCTAAATTCCACACTTCTGCATTTACCCTAAGATAACAAAGTGGTGTAATGCTTATAAGGGCTCCAGATATTGTATAACACAACTTAGTGTATAGAAACCTCTTTGGAGTACTGCATGTTCTTTATTTGAAATTCCTTAGACTTTCAAAATAAGGCAAACTCAAAAAGTCTACCCCTGTTGTTTAATTTCCTGAAAAGTCTTTTCTGCACATCAAGCAACAGGTCTGCAGAAGCATTCCATTTAATTTTCCTGGTAATTATAATAAATTATAGTCTCATATGAAGGGTACAAGAAATCATTCAGTCATTGGGGGAAGTGTGTAATATTTAAAAATAAAATACGTTGACCCATTATTCTGGGTACTTGTAACCCGATCATCTTCCTTTTTTTCCTTTGCCTTTCTGCAGCTCTTCCTTTGTTGTGTATGCTCGATTCTGCCTTACCAGGCATCACGACTGAACTCTATGGGGAAGGGTTTACCTGAACTCTAAGTAAATGTGTAAAACCGGATGAAATGGAAACCTCAGTTTTATCTGAATTCCCTACTTGTTCAAACTCAGCTGAGTTTGATAAGGAAATAGAGGAACAGATGTACCCTAGTAGCAATCCTCCAACCTACCTGCATAATAAGTAAAAGTTCTCTTGTTTCTGTCAAAAACAAACCACCTTTTTTTCCACGTTTTAATTTTTCCTCCCATTTTAATCAGAAAGCCTCGGCAGGTCTTCTCTGTGAGGGAGATGTGGTAACAGGTCTCTATGTTGTGCCCAGCTGTTTCAATGTGACTTCGCAGGTCGAAGTCTTCCTTTCTAACGGGCAAATAGCGAGTCAAGGGACGGGCCTGCAGGAAAGAAAAGAAAATCATATTATTTTTAAGAGAAGCCTTAACATTTCCTACTCTTTCTGCTGCAAGGACACAACTGAAAACTGCTCATAGATTCTAAGAATGAATGTAAGAAAAATTAAGACCTTTTACTGCGGCTCTAATTTTCTTGAAAAGAAAAATCCTTTAAACTTCTAACTTTACAGTGCTGGATAACCATAAGAGCCAGATAGAGCATAGTAGCTTCTTGAATCATCAGCTGATAAACTGGTACATCAGGGGCCACATGACAGAAAGGTTGTCTTAGAAATAGGACATTAATTAAATGTAAGGATTTGTTGTTGCTTTAAATGAGGTCCAAGAACTTCATATGTAGTATGTTAAGAAAACCCTTTATTTCTCTGGGCTAAATACTCACTGCAAACATCATTCTTTAATTCAACTGCTACAGGTATTTTCATGCAGAGTATAATATATAAATAATAAGAACATGGTATTGTAGGTGTTGTAATAATAGGGGTGAACTGTAATCACCAGTTAGTTTAACAGAGATTGTGGTGAACAAAACAGAATTATTTTCTGCTGAACAATTTAACTGTGATATCTAGTTCACAGTATGGTACAGAGAGCTGAAGTGCATCCCTCTGCAAGAGACAGCAAAAAAGTGCAGGACACAGTGCCTTTTTCTTGATTGCAGTTCAAGACTCCACAGCAAGCCTGGATAGTGTCAGTTGGGAGAAAAAGCAGGAGGAGATAGCGATTTGGGATCTCTGCCAACTGAGGTAATATTCTTGTTTTCTGTGCCTGGAGAGTCTGTGCACAACCACCACCCCCTCAGTTTAAACACAGAAGACAGGTCTCCCAAGGCTCCTGCTGCAGCTGAGGCAGAGAGAGGCTACTCTGGAACAGAAGCTGATTTTAGGTGCTTTCAAAGATCAGTGAAAGGAGCAAGTCCCTCTCTCTCTCCCTCTGGACTCCAGAGAAGTCAGTGACCTGGAGAAACTAATCTGCCCCTGCGCCATTCCTAAAGTTAGCCCACTGTGAGTCTCAAATCAAAGGGAGTTTCCTTCACTGCATTCTTAAGAGCCTCTTGGTGCAATAGGAGCTGTTGCCCACAAGAACTCTTAGCACCCTTCTAAAATTATGCAGTTGTACATGACACAAGCTGGCACCAGCTCTGGCAACTGCAAAGGCGGAATTCCTTCCTCTCCTTTACATTTGTTAAGTGTCAAAAAGTGCTGGGGAAAAAAAACTGGTCTCACTGTACAAAGGAAAGAAAAAGGTTAGCAAAAAAATAATAGTACTTTTTGACACATAAGTTTTTGTCTTCCTGCCAATTCAGTCTTCAGCCTCCCTGCCAAGTCTGCCAATTAGCAGTAACTGATAGGACATTCTCTTACAACACATGCATGCTCTAATTTGGGATAAAGATATCAGCATTGCATTGTTGTTTATGCTGTACTTGAGTTGTCAACAAAATTTCTTAGGAAAAAAGAAGGCAATTGAGCAAGTAAAATTTAGCATTTATAATTACATTTTATATTAAAAAAAGGAATGGATATATTTAACTAGAAACAGCTGGTTAAACACCAGCAAAGGTAGCACAAACAAAACCAGAAAGATATTCCAATATGACATAGAATCTTTTGCCCCCAAATACATCCATTAAGATGGAGACATTGTCTTGCTCTGGTACACTAGCAATGACTGCCTAGTTTATTTGCTGTACCTTATAGATATTATTGGTTTTGGGGGAATAAACAAATAACTAAGACCCTAAGCCTAAAGAAGAAGAAGGCTCAAGGTACCTGTAAGCCCTAAGGAGAAGCAAAAATATGTAGGAGGTAACACTTTTTAATTAAGTAATATTTCTCATGTTGTATAGTCCCATTAACTTTAGAAAAAAAATATTTACTCTCTACAGTAGATGTGGAGCTGAAAAAACTTTATCTTTTTCTTTTCAGTCAAATGTTTGGAGGTAATAATTCACATTCCAAGGTATTTTATGTATTAAAAGAAAAAGCAAAACAAAGCAAAAAGCCCGTAAACTCCACACCAAGGGTTTATAAAATTAACACACTCACAAATTTCTGTTGTTCTGGCCAAAAAATTCTGCTCTGCCTATACTCAGTAACAAACTTTACAGGATTAATATTTGTACTTTATATATAAAAATGATAAATAGATACCTATGCTATTATCTAACTTCAGATTAGTACTTGGCTTAAAGAGCCCAAACATACTTTTAGCAAAACAATTGCACTCAGAAATACTAAATCCATCTGTTCAGCTGAAAGCAGTTCTGTTTACCATTAGCAGAAACACATTTAGTCCTTTCTGTATATGAAGGGGAAGTCTCGCTCTTCAAAACCATTTCACATCAACATATCTGACCTGTGCTCTTTGTTTCTCACGTATTTTGACTTCCTTTTCAATTAATTTTTGCCTCTGGCTTGTTTCTTCCTCCAGTCTTTTCTCCAGTTGTTCTCTGCGGCGTTTTTCTTCTTCCAGAGCTCGTTTCTTCGCTTCCATTTCCCGTTCCTAAATACCACAGCATACACAGAATTTCAATTATATGTGAAACTATAGTTGGTAGTGTAATTTCTAAGCTAGGGCTAAGTACCTTTTTGTCCCTTAAGTAGGCAGAAACATATATCCAGGAAAGTGAACTGAAATTTGGAATAAGAACTGCAAATAGAAATGAAGGTTCTTCTTAAGCAGCTTCCCTAGCGGGTGTCAAACCAATGCTGACCAAGTTTCTGATGGGATTTTGCCATCAGCTCGCCCTTTGAGATAGCAGATACTGCATATGGGCTCTAGGGTGTAGTGTGAGATGAAGTCAAGGGGAAATGGTAATTTTTAAGTGTCTATTAGGTATAAACTGGTTAGGGTTCAATGATGCATTTAGGAGAATATTATCCAAACTAACATGCCTACTCTTATTCAAAATTACACTTACCCTGGTCTCAAGCAGCCGAGTCTTTTCAGCATGCGCTTGTTTGAGAAGTCTCTCCATCTCTTCTATTCTTGCAACATTTGAAGTGCTGGCACTGCAAAAAAACCCACCCAGAGTTATTTCAAAGAATAGTTGGTATTTTAAAAAATATTTTGCAGTCCAACATGGTTTAAAAATGGAGTTGATAGTGTTCTGATCCAGTTCAGTACAGTAGCCACTAAGTGTGGTGAGCTGATGAATGACTACAGTGGTTCTGTTTCTTTGGTACTTTGGGCACCCACAAATTCTATGCATTTCTTGAAAAAATTGTTTCTCTCACCTTAAACATAGTAAAATATAACTTAACATTTTAAATAGCTCAGAACAAAGCATCATAAAGTATCTTCCTTTTAGGTCTGATAGGGCTCGAAAATATTTTCAAACACCATCTGAAACAGTCTGAATTAATTTTGCTTAAGGGAAATTCTGTCAAGGAAAATTAACTGCCTATCTTCCAGATTTGATCAACAAAATCAGCTCACACTCTTTTCTTCTTCCACCAAAGTTTGCCTTGTGAGAAACAGAAAGATCTGTTGTAAAGGGTCCTTTTCTGGTTTTTGTATTCATTTGGGCTATTTGTTTGTGTTGCTTTCTTTGTTTTCCTTCTGGCATTGGCTGCTAGAGTCAGAAGGAAGCGGAAGGGCAAACAGCACCAGTGAAATTCAACAGCTGTTGGGGCTTCCCAGTCTTGGGCTGGAGACTGGACTTACAAGATGGCCCTGAGGTAGCTCAGACACACGCCATCCTCCTTCAAAATGGTCAGAGCAGCAAGTCAGAGAGAGAAAGGTTTCATATCATTGCCATAGTAGATCAATGCACAGAGTTAATTCCCAGCCTGTTTCCAGCTATCAGAAACTTGCTGACTATCCATTCAAAACAGAAATCCTCAAAACCCAAGTACTAATATTTTTATTTAAAAAAAAACAAAGCCAACACCAACCAATGCAAAAAAGCCCGAACAAACCAGCCAGCAGAATGACTGCCATTGGTACTTTCTGAAACCCTTAACACTGCAGTGATAAAAACTAAAAGGGGAACTCAGGGGTCTTCCCTGTCAGGCGCAAACAGATGCTAAGTAAAACAACATGCTAGCCAAAAAAACTGTCCTTGCATTCACAAGGTATTCACAATGCTGTGACAAAGCTGTACTTAATTATCAGCCTCTGTTTATGCTTGTGAAACTGCTGGGGCGGAACTGTAAGCAGGAATGAAAACACTACCATAATGTCAGAAATAAAAAACAGACTATCAGGAGAAAATTGTTTGCACACAATTTTGAGACTCATCTGGACTTTTAACACAATCATGGAAATTCCTTTGATCTGAGGAATGATGTCTGAGCTGACAGCCTCTGAGGATGAGAAAAACAAGCCTTTCAGTGTCATCTCTTTGTTTTTACTGAGCCAGAAAAGAGAGAGGAAAGGGCAAAAAAGACTGTTGGAGGAAGCCTAAGTGTTTCAGCTTAAGCATCTAGTTGGTTAACATGCTGGACTCGTAGAACGAGTGTATGTGATCAACGGCAGATGTCCTTGAGAAATTTCTGACCAGAGAAAATTCCTTCCCTGTAGTGACCAGGAGAGGAAGCACTGATTGCTCTGTAGACTTCAGCATTATGACATAACTTTTCCATATTTTTATAAAACATGTTTCAATAAACAGGTGAGATGTAGTTAAACCTGATTATGGGGAGCTACACAAGTATCATGTCTGTCTAATGATCTTCTATTTTCTTAACCAATCAGCAATATTCACACTATCAGAGTCAACACGTGCATAGTCTCTTTTTTCATTATGACCCTATGACCACTGCAAGATCAGAAGGAATGATTATTTACCTGGAGATGTTATCTGGTGAGCATGCTGATATACTCGTCTCCATACTGTCAGAACTGTCTAAGCTTAATGTATCAAAGGCATGGTCCTTGTAACTACGATCTGGGTAATGGAAACTGTTCAAATACACGTTGGATTCTGATGCTGTTCTGCTGTAGAATTCTGGAGACTTCTGCCTTTGGTTTTCACAGATGCGCTGATGGTTATACCCTATAAAGTACAGAGGGAACATTAATTTTACACAAAAATGTTGTGACAGAACATAGCTTGTTAGCAGCACAAGCATTTTGAAGATCACCTCAGTCTTTACTGCACTGTGACCAAGGCACTACAATATTACGGTTAATTTTACAAGTTAATCACAGTGAAATAAAAGCTTTAAATACCTGTTTTATCTATGATGGATTAAAATATATGCACATTAGTACTGCTGACTTTTCAATACATGTTCTTGCATGTGTATTATGAAAATCTAGTTTGAACGAATGAAATTTACATTTTAAAATGAAAACTAGGCCTAATCTGTAAAGTAACAGTTAAATTCAGGGATTTAGAAAAAGTGACACTGAATAAATTAGAGAAAAAATAAAAAATAAAAAAGTCCTGATATTCAATATTCCTGAGTACTTGTCTGGTTGATTTAATTGAATATGGATTATTTTTTGTCTGTTTGGTAAACTGCCTCCTGGTAACTGCAACAGGACTCTTAGTTTCAGCTGAAATAACACAGGTGGCTTGTTATAGAGTCATAGTTACTAGTGTAGAGGTACTTTACTGGAGTTTTGAAACTGCAGTTCACCCTATAGGATTGAAGCAGATCCTTACAGCTCAATGATTTTGCAGAAAAGGTTCATGCAAAGGTTTTGCTGCTATTTTTCCATAAAAACATTTTTTCTGAAAAGTCATCCTTCTTGAACACAGGGAACTTTGGCTATGTGTCCTTTGAAAATGTTTCTTCACAATTATTTTTAAATATCTCATGTCTCCATTGCTCTTCGAAAGTAAGGCAGACTTAGAGGTTGTTGAGCTTGCCTGATGAAGAGGAGAGTACAATGACATTTGTCATTTCAACTGCTGAAGTATTTTACAGTGCCTCTTCAAGGGCTGTTCAATCTATGTGATTACAAATGCAACTGCACTGCTCATCTTTTCCTTCAATGAATGCAAGAAGCGAGACTTTCTCATAGTTCTGATACTCAGTCAGGTTTATAATATGCTCTGCACATTCCTGACCCAAATTCTGAGCTGCTGGCAGAGCTGGAGATTAGGAAGGACTGACAGACTACATGAAAACCTCACATTCTTACAGGAAGGCAGCCGCTGACATTCCACATATTTAAGATAAACAGACACAGGAAAAATGCAGACAAATGTACAAATCCAGCAAGGCCCAGGTAAAAATTTTTACTAGACACCATTAAGACACTGATGTTAGGAAAACATGCTTAAAGTGCAAATAGTTTTCTGCCTTATTCCCTGTGTGCACATACAAGGTTACTCTCTGGTATTTTTTGCCATGCCAGAGCTGGGAGAGTCCCAGTTCAGAGAGCCAACAACTGCAGTTATCTGGAAAGTGTGTCTGCAGCTGAATAATTAAAGCATGTTTTTAAAGAAACTGTGTCCTACAAGCATTTCCAAGGCAGTTTCCTCCTCACTTTCCCCCATAACATACAAAGATTTCTTGGAGACAGTTAAAGCTGGTTTCCAAGGAACTAAGGGGACTCATTTGCCATTTAAAAGAACACTAAATTTCAATAAACATTCAATTCTATCGATTAGTAAAAGAGACAAGAGGGACACATACACCTCAGCAGTCATAAATACTAGCATCACACAATACAGGTGTTACTGATTCACATGTGCGGTTTGTTTTTTTCCCCTTATTTTGGCAAATGCTTCTGTTATTGCAGATAAGCAATTACCTTTCATACTTGAACCTTTGGAATGACTAATTGCTCCTGTGAAATGGTTATCAGTGATTCATTAGAGAAAGACAAAAAAATAAATTACTGAAAGAACTTTATTCAAATGCATGTTTTTCTATTGAGCCCTCTACAAATCCTTGCCTACTCAGAAATCTTAATTCCATATTTTATATTCCACTGAAAAATAAACCCATCTAAAAGCCACAGAGCAGCACAGCAGTACTACAAATGTTCTATCCCTTAAGATAAAGAACCCATTTTTAATGAAAACATTTATCAGTTAAATTTATGCAATCATGCAAATGTAACTAAACACTGCAAAAAATAAACATTTGTTAGGTTCCAAAATGAGATGCATTCATAGAAACAAAGCATAATTCAGTGTTCTCCTTTTATCTTCATGCTGTAAGCAACAGGCAGCTCAAACCTCAGGATCAGCTGCGTACCAACACCACAAGGCTTCACAACCAACCTGCCTCCATTACAGCCACACCCACACACTGTGCAGGCACAATCTGTTGTTTAAGGAATTTTTAACTGCTCAGGTTCCTATTCACACAACATGCACTTAAAAATATTACACCCCTTGTAAGATTCAGCACTTATCTAAAATTTTCTCACAAGCCAAGATTTGTATCAGTCAAGTCTACACTGATACAAGAGCTAAAATGTTTGTTGTTGCATTGGTTTTAATACAGAGCTCCATTGCTCTGCAGTAAACCACTACACTTAACAATGTTAACAGCCATATTGTTGAGAAAATACTGCAAATATCCATAAAGCCATGTAATCAAAGAAAAATATTCCAAAAGAGTTACTGCAGGATCACAAAAACCCGGTACACCACCACAAAATCATGGTGAGGGTAGAACTGAAGGTGAAAGCTGTTATTAAAAGCGGCACTGTCAAGTATGTAAAAAACCCACTAGTATTTTATGAAAATGATCCCATTACATTTTTCTTTTATTCCTACTCTTTCTTCTTTCTCTTTTTTTTTTTTTTATTTTTTTCTTTTAAAGATTGATATTAACATGTCAAGATACATTTGTTGTGTGGAAACATGCCAAAGTAAGAAGCCCAAGTCTGTCTACCTTGTCATTGTCACCCACAGATCTGCAAAGATTTCTAAATTTTCTGCTCTACTTGTGTGGCTATGAGCAAAGAAGCAAAAAATTAGGCCTGTGCAAAGCCATAGCTCTGCAGATATTAGCATAAGTCAGAAGTTTTGTTGTGACAGGTTATTTGACAGCAGGAAAAAAAGATTTTTGAAATGCTATCATTATTTAACAATTATTTAAAAGTTTTCCAAGAGTCTGGGAACTACTTGACAGTGCTGATGCAACTGGTACTTTTGCAAAAACATCACATGAGAGAGCCAGGAGAACATCTGTTTTCATACCTTTTCTGGCTTTTCCTGAGTTTGACAAGAAAGAGAGTGAAAAACAAACAAGAAAGGAAGACTGCTTTGAAAAAAATTGTTTGTACAAATATCCCTTACTTGCAGTATATTGGTTTTTTATACAGAGCTTAGAGAGGACACAAATAATAATCTGGCTGGTACATAACTTCTCCATCCCAACAGCTTTGTTCCCAGTGCTGTGTCTGGTCTTACACCTTAATTCCCAGCTAACCATTCCTTCTTCCCTTCTGGAGTCCATCCTGCAGTTAATGGGACTGCATTGGCTAACCCTCCCTCCTTGCTCCTGCCTGTCCTTGTGCAAGCTTCTGGCACCCAGCACACTCCATGGGAATTCCAAGTCTCCACCTGCGCAGGGGGAGGTCTCAAGATTGGACCAAATAACAGTTTCTTCATTCTTTTTTTGCATATGGTTTGGTTACAAAGGCATGTACATAGGAGGTGAATTTATAAGTACAGTCTTTCAAAAATACCTCATGAATGGCTAAGGAATACCTTTTCCCACTAATGATTTATAACAAATATGTGTCCTCTAATACATTTAAGTTGCTCTTAACTAAGGCTATGATTACTGACAGTGGCTGTTTCTTTCAATAGCAGTTCTTGAACTCAAGATGACTGACTGAATGCTGTTTGGTAATCCTGGAATAAACACTATTGAGTACTTAAAAATCTATGAAAATATTTAGTACTGCATCCAGCCTAAAATTTATTCATATATATTACTTGTTCCTGCATAAAGAAAATGAGATTGAAATCCACGTTCAAACCCAAGTGGATGTTCTTAATTTCCTGATTTCACTTTTAACTTTGCTTTTTTTTCATCTCAGACTTTTACATTTTACCTTCTTGGACTGAAATAAAAAAAAACTGGAGAACGCATATTAGAGAAAACTCAGACCATGACTAGTTTAGTGATAACACTCAGATAGTATCTTTAAACTAGCTGAGCTGCCACTGCCTCCAGCCAGCATTGAATATACTTGTTTTCAGATCTACATGCACATACCAAAACATCTGGTCTAGAACTTTGTTCAATGCTATCAAGCCCTAAGGAGCACAGGAGCTACTAACACCACATCTGGAGCACATCATCCTCTCTGGATAGCAGTTTGTGGGTCACTGCGTGATGGCCAGGGCTCCAGACTGAGTGGATGAAGTGGCATTTATCATGTGAGAGCCTGGCTTTCCACTGAACCCAGTTCTGAGGCACTGGGTGCAGCTCTGTGCCCAAGGTATCAGGAAGCCAAGACTCCCATGTCGTTTGCAATGGATCACCTTGAACACAGAAAACTGACGGAGTGAAAAACCTGTCAAGTGGGAAAAGAAATGCAAGGAAAGCAAGCACTGACTCAGTATACATGACAAGTAGAGAATGCTTTTTATTAGTTCATCACCTTTTTAGAGGAACAACTAATTTTTGGAGCAGGAAGATTAGTGAGCTGGTATTTATCAGTATAATCAGTCTCTACACATTTACAAAGTTCCACTGACTTGTTAGTAAATCTGAAAAATATTCACTTAGTCTGAAAAGGTAAACCTGATCTACCTCAAGAATGTTTTTACAATAAATAAACTGTATTTATTACATTATAAACATTTATCACTGCGTGATGGAATAAAAAACATCTTCAAGAATGTCCACTGACATAACATTTGGCTTGGTTTTCAAACGTATTTAATGATGCCTGCTGAAATTAATCTTAGTTACTCAGACTCAAGTCCTGTTGATTTTAATGGAAGACAAGTAAGATTTCAGAATTTTAATGGACAGTGATATTCCATTTCAGTGGTACTTTGTGGTGTGTTGAAGCAGTACATCATGTTCAGAACATTACCCAAAACTCCCTGTTCCACAGAAATGCACTTTCTTTACTTCTGACTTTGAAGAAAGTTTCTTTTCCCTCCATATGCTGAGCACAGGTATGAAGTGTGAGGGGAAACCAGAAATCCCACCAAGTTAAACTCAGTCCCTTCCCTGCTCAAACCATGACATTTATTAAGGCATTACCTGTAAGGCTGAATGAAAGGTCCCTGAAGACTGTTTCTCAAGCCCTTCTGTAGAGCTGGACAGAAATACTCTAGGATCTGACTCCAGCCACCTGACTTGGATATTCCTGTCCTTGCTGAGTTCTGCACTGCAGTGCAGAAAGAGCCCTGCAAATACTTTTGAGGTGTGTTACCCAGACAGAGGAGCTTTCCCCAACCTAGAAACGTGGCACTTCAGTGCTAAAGCAGTTACACTCTTCAAGTTCCTCCAACAGCAGTAATTCAAGGAACTTGAGGTTGAACAGAAAGGGAATAAACCCTTTAGTAATTACTAAGAGAGGTCACAAACGATCCTTTTGTTCCTATATCCTTCCTGTTACGACTCAGAAAATCCTGTGACAATTCAAATAAAGCACCTGTCAGCAGCACTATCTCTTTTTGGCAAAGCTGGTGTTTCAGAAAAGGACATCTAGAACTGTCCCCTTTCCCAGTACAAATTAATCCCTTAAGGCTCTCTTCATAATTTTCTATTCCCATTCAAACTGTTGGATCTTTCAAAAAATAGCAGCCAACTAGTATTATAAGCAGTGTAGCACATGATTTCTCAACGGCATACCAAAAGTGCTATGCCAAATGCCTTAATGAATACATCTCTCTCATTCCCCCATGCCTCTCTTCTTTGTCAGGCCATAATTCAATTTTGATTTGTCAATTTTGAGGTTTCTCTTTCACTCTTAAGACAAGAAATCTGACCCTACTCTTAGATTATCTTAAATGCACAGTGACAAAAAATTAAACATTAAAACTGATTTATTTTTAAAATGCCTTGCCTGTGTTAGGTTTGGTAACACTTTGTTTTAAGTCACACACTAACCCTCTTTGCAACCATTTTACAGAAATATTCCAAATTTTAAACACTTGATCTCTTGTAAAAGTTTAGCCAAAACATCCCTATTGATTTTCAGACTGAAACAACATCACAGTTATCAGTCCGAACATAACTGCAAGCTATTCCAGCTTTGCACACACATTACATCGAGATGCTTTCCAAGCTGAGCATGAAACTCCTTTTGTATTGTACCTGTAAGTTCACCACGACACTGCAGTTTTGTGTAAGGCCTGCTGCATAACTAAAGCTCAAAACCATCACAACTGGATCAGCTCTATAAAGGGGCTGTAGTAAGCCATGATCCTTTCTCAGCTTGCTTGTTCCATCCCTGCGTTGAGTCATCTCGGCTCATATGACTGATCTCAGTGGTGGCTTTGACCCTTAACAGCTGCAAGCTCTGACAAGCCCTACAACAATGGGATGGATCTAGCCCAGCTTAGGCTCAGTCAGTGCAGTTCTGCACAAGGACCTCTTGCACTGGTATCAATAATGGTGATGCAGATGCTGGAAAGAAAATAAACTGACAGATGGCACTGAGGAGTGCCTCCTTTTGAAGATGGGATGCTTATGAATAATGCATCTCATTAAAGCAGAAAGTAAGTGTATTGACTCAAGTCAACAAACAACAGACACAGAATCCCACAGCCTATGAGACCATGTTTCAGAGGTGTAGCTTGCTTTTGGATCCAGAATTGCTGTGTCCCTATTAAAAAACCCAGCTAGCTATCCATAACAGAACAGCTCTCTCCCCTCCTATTTTGTAGCCCAAATATCTAACACCACTTACAATACCACAGTCACAGCTTCTAAAAGTTATGTCTGTCTGGGAAATTTATCCAGGCAAAAACATATGCCTGTGAAAAACAATTTTTAAGATCACAATATTAAAAAAAAGGGAAGGAGAAAAAGGAAAAAACATGCAATATATTGCTTCAAAATCACTCACAGAAATTACCCAGTTAAAACAATGTGTATTTTCAATATACTTTTCTTGTTTACTGGATTATATTTGGTGACCATGTACTTCAAAACTATACATGCACCCATGTCATAATATTAACATCTTATTTTGTCCATATCAAAAAATCTTTAGAGCTTGCTTTTGTCACCAAGAAGTAAACTTTTATTTTACACACCTGTTGATTATAGCAACACCAATTTCAGGCTTATTTCTGAAAAACTGAATACTGATTTTAAAAGAAATGAAACAATGAAAAGGTCTTACCTTTGTGCATCCTTCTTGACTCCGACTCTTTGGTCATGGTTGCCAGGCAGTGAGGAAGTACACTGCCACAGCTGTTGCTCTGGCCTAACGGTAAATGTCCCTGTGGGAAATTTTGTAAATATGTGCTTAAAACGGTATTTCAAGACTTTTTTGTATCAGCAACTAATGGCAAAATAATGTGCTTTGTCATGGATATTAATGTCATGTCATATTAATCAGCCATGGATATTTCAACTGTGTACAGACTCTATTAGGTCAAAATGTTTTCAAAGAGGTACCTCCACCTTCCTGCTATTTGTTGATTTACCATGTCACAAATAGAGTATTTTCACTTTATACATAACCTTATCTTTACCATTTAGAGGCCTTTGGTAGGAAAGAAAACAAGAAGTTGTGTCTCGAATCAATTTAAACCAGCCTAAAAACACAGTCCTTGAGATAGAAACTGTGCATTTATGATAAACGTACTGCAGCACGGCATTTCCAGGGGTCAGAATAATGGCTGGAAGTACAGAAAGTTTCATATGTATTTCCACTTAATAAACCTGAAGTCCTTTCAAAGTCAACTTGATATGTGAATTTGGGGTGTTACGTAATACTTAGGGTCTTACCCAGCCCTCCCACTAACACCATACAGGATTTATGCAGAGGCTGGAAGGCTGTAGGTAGCACCAGCCACGTACTTTGTTTGCGATGTTCCGTCCCAGCGTTGCACTGTTGAAGTGAGGAGACACAGATGGGGTGGTTTTCTTGCGGGGTAAAGTATCGCTCAGGTACGTGCACTCCCTGTGCTGCTTCTTGCGCTCCTCCATGTTTCTGAAATGCTTCATGGGGAATTGGTTACAGTTTTGACAAAATTAATTGATGCACTTGTTCAGTCATATTCTACATGGAAAATACTGAAGATGATAGTCTGGAAAGAACAAAACCTAATATACAGAGTACCTCCTGCTTCACAGTGCTTTCCATCACATTAAAGTCATAAAATCATACTGATTTTAAAAATGCATTAACTTCTGTGCACATTTTCCATACATGTCCCTGTACCTTTTCTTTTGTGCTAAAAATTCAAGTCCAGTGTACAAGGGGAACCCAATTACAAAGGAAAACTTTTCCTTACAAGTTATTCTAATGAACTGGTAGCTTAAAACCAATACAGCTTTTGAAAGGCATTGTTCAAATGTATATGAAAAATTAAAGATTTCACACATACATTATTGCTGCAAATCCTCTGACAGTTACAATAGCTCCTGAATATTAATATTTGCCTCTGCATTATTAATATACAGTAAATTTTTCTTTAGTAACATTCTATAATATATAGTGTTGATTTTTAAATGAGCAATGCCTTTAAGTGCAACACTCTGCAAGCAGGATCAACTTACAGACTATCATATCACTCTCAAGTCCTCACACATAAATCAACTTTGTGGCCACCATAACAAATGCAAACAAAAATTCATCCCAAGTTATCAGCTTTGAATCTGTTACCTGTTGTTGCCTGCGGTGTTTCTTAGCTGGCAGAGGTGGAGGTGTATCAGATAAAGGAATAGGATCTACATGAGTAGCCATGACCTCAGGCCAATGGACTGATGGAAGTTGAGCAATAGAGCGAGGAGAAAGAGAGTGAGGAAACACAAATCCAGAACAGAGAGGTGATCTTAGCTTTATAGAAAAAAGAGAAATTACACACAGAGTTTTCTTTTTGGAATTTTTCAAAAAATACGGCACATACAAGCTGCAGTTTTAGCACTGTGTTTATTGGAGTTTTTAGCAGGACAGGAGGTGTGTTGCATTGAAACTCTCAAGGCATATTGAGCTACTAGAAGCAGCACAGAAATGCCAAATTCTAAACCAGTTTCTGCCTTATTGCAGTGCAAAGGTTAAGGCTTTACAGTTATAAGGTTATTCTGTTCCTTTAAAAGGGGATTTATTCAAAATTTTCTCTGGTCATTACAAAGGCAAAAATACCGCGAAGAATGAGGAAAAGAAAATAAGCTAGAAGACAGACTGGACAGACTCCGTGGAATAGCTAAGATAGGTAGAAGCTATCCATCTCCCATAACTATTCGAGGTACACTTCTACCAACTTACAGAGGGAAAAAAAAGGAAATTACAAAACATACAAAATGAAGACCTGAACACCACTCATCAAGTTGTCATAAGCTTGTCCACAGACCACTTTCCAAAGGTGCATTACATTATAGTGTTTGGCAGGCAAAGATTGTCACCTAGTGCTGCTTGGGCCATAAGAATTTTGGTTTTTTTGGCCTTTGGAGTCCCATCTATCTCATCAAAGACACTTTACAACTGAAGCAGTCCTTCAGCTTTATTATTAAATCTGTTATCTGTCTCGGTAACTAGCAGAGGGCAGTTTACTTTAGGGTCAGTTTGTTACATGTTGAATTACCAAAAAATAAAAAATAAAGAAAATAAAAAGGCAGCCATGAAAGAACAATGCAAACAAAGGGAAATGTCTCTCAAACAAACCTCTTTATTTTGTGGCTGGCTCGTCAGCACAGCCGTGGAAGGCTCAGTGGCAACTGCATCAACATCTGAGGGGGTCTGAGTAGAAGGGGATATATTCGTGGAATTGCCATACAGCTCACTAATTTCACTTACACTGATATAGCCCTAAAAGGAGGAATGCAGAAGTTAAAAGCAGCAAAAGCCAAAAGACGTGCAAGAGTATTAATGTATCCAGTACAATGAAAGTTAGTTTAGAGTGATTCAGCCAAATATTTGTTATCATTGAAATACTTAATCATAAATAAAATAAAATCAGCATCAAGATTTTCAAATGTTAAATACTTGGATTCTGAAAATTTTTCTTAATTTAATAATTTAATTCCAAAACCATTTGTGTAATCAAAATGCAAATGCACAGTAAGTGTCTGAAATATTTTACTAAAATGCAAATATCCTTTAGAAATTATGTAGCTCTTTCTTACGAAAGTAGATTGGGTGAAAAATAAGAACAAATATTATTTTTATATCTTAAGTTTTTTTGGTATAATTAAATAAAATAATCTGATTTGTTTCATTCCGAACTATTAAGCTAATTAGAGTAAATCAAATTGACTAACAGAATGGGGAAGAACTTCTATAAGGACAAGCCATTCCTATAAATCACACTAACACAGCATCTTCCATTTGCATCATCTGAAAGATGCTTCTAACTTCTATATGTTACCAGAAGACCCAGTAAGATGCTGTTAGTGTCAGCCTGTGGCCATTAGAATTTGTTTTTTTTTTGTTTTTTTTTTTTTTTTTTTAAATTAAGCAGTCATAAAGGAGGTGATGAACTGAGGGCTGGCAGGGACATCAGTGTGCTTCTGCTTGCAGAGAACACTTATGCAAGCAGATTTAAGATATAATGGCAAAATATAGTTATTGTATATATTTTGGTGTTAACTGCACAAATGTTATTTAAAAAGTAAAATATGAATTCTAGTCCATTGTGCATATCAGGCTGTACAAAGTCAAATGTCCTAATTTCTTATCCATAGAAAACAAAGCTATGCAAAAGGAAGAATAAATCACTGTTGAAGCAATGTCATAAAGATGAGCTAGAAAGATGTTTATTTTTAAATCAAGATGTTAAGCTGCTTTCATATTGACAGTGTGTGGCAGGGACTGTGTTTCTATTACTGCACCAACATAGTAACATACCAGTGTGTATACTTCAGTAATTCCATAAGAGAAGCCACAGACTGCTATAGTATTTCTTCTTTTTAGAAATGCCTAAATTTAGCAATGATCATAGAAGACAACTTGAAAAGAAATACCAGCATTACTATCTATTAGCATAATTTTCAAGGTATGTTATCAGTTATTTCAAGCAGATAAGACAAATCTGGAAAATTATGTATCATACAATAAACAAAGCACTTTACAAATGGGAGGCGAACCTTAACTCTCATATTATTTAATACAAGACCTCATATTATTATCTTAACTCTCATTAATTGAGAAAACTGGCTAAGATACTAAAGTTTATCTCTGAAAACCTGTAACCACACTACAGTAAAATACAGTAAAATGAATTAACATAAAACTTTCTTAACCATCTCATAGTGGCAGTTTATCAAAACTCAGCCATTCTATAATGCAATATTGTGTTAATTTTAAAGATAAAAGCACATTCACCACTATATGAAAAACATCCAGTCTGACTCACAACACCAGTGAGGATTCACAATGGGGATAAAAAATGCTGTGCTCTAGCTCAGACCCCTATTACACTAAATTAAATAAATTGTTTCAAGTCAGATTTCTCATCCAAGTAATTTTGTCAATGCTGAACTCTTAAACAGCATTGATTTTCCTTGCTTATTTAAGTACTGGGATAAGCATCCTGCCTCTTTATGTGAGGCTGTGTTATTCTCTTGCTGTGCAGGCAGTGAATCAGCTCACAGCGGATAGCAGAGGGTTACAAATGTGTGCTCTGGTGAAGAGGACTGGCAAACATGGGGCCACAGACTGGACTGATGTGTGAGCAGCCCCATGGTGGAATGAACTGCGGTGCTAGCACTCTCTTTAAGCCTGTCTGTCATTTGGTGCCTGATTCTTAAAGGTGCCAGGACAGTCCGAGAAGAACTGAACTGGACCAAGACAAACGTGATGTCTGGCAAAGAAAGGCATTTTTTTGTAAGACAGAGCCTATGGAAACACTGAGGATGAAACACATAACCCTTCCTGTTCCTTCTCTTATGTGCCTTGGAGTAAGTCCTAACTGACTTCACTGCAGTGATTGGAGTGACACCACTGAATAATCCATTTCCTTTAAAAGAGTGTGGCCTCACTTAATGTAGCTGCATTTTGAAGTATGCGATTAAGCAAGCCATTATGTGGGTGTGGAAAAAACCAAAACTAGATAGCATCCACTCTCTAGTGAGAGAATGGGCAGATCCATCTCGAAAGGAAAGAATAAAGAAGCTTAAATTTGCCAGCTGTCCTGGTGGGAGGTAAGATGTCCACGTCAGAACACAGCCTAGGACACTGAAGGTCTAAGCAAGCGACGAAGTGTGCTTAAAACCACTGGCATGTAAAACTGCACACCAGGAACTTTGAGATCTGATAAGCAAGATCCCAATTCCCAGGTGCTGAATGGACATGTGGCAGGCATGGTCACTTTGGACTTCAAAAGCCCAACTTCCCAGAGTGACACCTACATCATTAGATGTGGCAGACCTTGTTCAGGGCTTCAATACAAGCAGACCCAGCAAGTGCAGTCAGAACTCTTAAGTAGAAGTTAATGAAGCAGCCATACATGCCTGCCAGTGTATTTTAAATGCTAAATTTTCCACTAACTCTAAGCTTTTTGAAAAGTTCAAAAGCTCAATATGTGTCTTAGAACCACAATAGCTTGAAGTATTCAAATCAATGCTTTTTAAAAAGAACAAAATGCACATTTGTCATGTTTTAGCGAAGAGCCTTAGAATAAGGGAGGGGAAACAATGATAAAATCTACAGTGCAAAAATAAGACCAAACTATATTTGTACTTGAGCAGAGTTATTCCCAGATCTCATTCTTCTTCACTTCAATGAGGTTTAATTGTCTATTTTGAGAAAATTAGACATATACACACACTCCACACGCACATAAAAACAACCATTTCTCCATAGGAAGAGATTAAAGCAATACCAGTTACATTTGGAAGAATGTCAAGAGAAGCTATTTTTGCTCACTAATGAATTTGGACTTCTACGAATAAATTAAAAAAGTTGTATGAAATTACTTTGTAAAGATTTGATGACTAGGACTTCACTAAAGTGCTTTTGTATGAAGCATTATTAAAAGTTAGTTACGGTAAATCAAAAGCAGAGAAACTTTTTACCTCTTTCAGACTATTGGGACTGACAGGAAATCCCTTTCCTCCGGAAAGTGTGGAATATTTCTTTTCCAGATTACAGAGATTTTCTTTTTCCTGTTAAAACCAGACATTTCATATTAAATACTAACAGCCATGTAGTGAAAATAAATGTTAGCCATTTCTTTGATTTTGTGAAGAAAAACAGAAGAGCTTCAGCTTCATCTGTTTAAAATAGGACTGATCAAAAAACGGAGGTACAGAACAAAAA
Organism: Pardalotus punctatus; assembly: GCA_013400915.1. NCBI lineage: Eukaryota > Metazoa > Chordata > Aves > Passeriformes > Pardalotidae > Pardalotus > Pardalotus punctatus. The sequence continues at coordinate 434,861 of VZTX01017802.1, read as the reverse complement.
GCAGATGTAAGACTTTATTTAACAACCACAGCCAAATCAAGTAAGTGCTCCTTCAGCATTTTGAAAATGATGATTCTGCTTAGTGAACTAAACATGATTTCTCTCATGATTAAGAGCAGAACATAAAATGGACGTGAAGGGTTCACACCAGCTTCTTATTAACCAGACGTTAACTAATGGGAAGTAGCTCATCTCATGGCCTTGTAGGGGCTATTACAAGCCAAAAATCTGAGTCCTCTGTGCACAATTCCAGCAGCCACACAGGGAGCACAGGCTTCCAGGTTCAGCACCTGAGTGGGTGCCTCTGCTTGAGGCCTCAGGAAAGGCAGCACCTCTGAAACACTCTTGATTATCAAATACCAGTAGTGTTTTCTCTTAAGAAGTCTGCTGATTAACTGCAAAATATTTCCTTTTTTTTTTTTTTTAAGGTGAATGTCTATCACATTATTACCAACTTGCTAGCTTCTGCACAACTGATTCTCTTGTCTCTACATTCTTTTATTCTATGAAATGCTTTTTTATTACATGCTAAAAATGTTTGAAAGACAAAAAATACTTACTCTTTGCAGCATCATTATTAAGTTGTTTTTCTCTTTTACAAAATGATCTTGTTCTCTTTGTGCTTGTTGGACAATATGATTGGCTTGTTTTTTGAGAGCAGAAATCTTTTCCTAATATAACAAGAAAATAATGACAATTCACATAATTTATTTTCAATGCTCAAGACAACCTGCAGCAAGGATCCTATTCATGAGAGTTCACTTACTCATATGCATGACTAAGCAGCAGGAAAATAAGTTTTTACAAGACAGCTCACTGCTCTGGAGAGAATTAAATAAGAATTAGACAGTAAAGAGAAAACTTTTACAAGAGACAAAAGAATAACTGCATGCATTCTTTGATAATATAGTGACAAGCATATGCTGAACAGAACTGGTTTAGAGACCCAACCTCTGATTTCTGAAAAAAAGTGGTATTTAATTGATTGAGATAGGACCTTTGTAACTGATTTTTAAAATTACTGTATTTTCTTAATTTGGTGTTCTACTATTATTTTAACAAAACCATTTAACAGCAAAATCAATAACAAGCCTAAAATAACTGTAGTTTTGTCCAGAATGTACAAATCTCCTTTCTTAAGGAGGAAAAAAAAGAATTTGGTACTTTTTTTGAGAAAATCAAAGGGTTTGATTTTCATATGCAAATATGAGAATGGGGCATGAAATGTTATTAATTTATTTCTTTTTGGAGAAGTGTATTATTTGATCTGTGTGGGATGTCACTGGGATGTCTTTGCTTTACCAGCTCTTTCAAAGAGGAACATTCTGCATTATTTCTTGCAGTCAGGCAGGTGTAGATCCATTTCCTTGCCTTAATGCTCAACAACAAAGAACAAAATAATGGAGTGTTGGTGCTCTTACCTTTCTACTGACAATGCTGCGCTGATATTCAGCTACTTCATGAAGGAGCTGTTGTGTCAGATTTTCCTTCTCTTCATCTAACCTGCTTTCATGTTCAAGCTGCTGGAATTCTAAATCTTCAAAGTGTTTGCTTTCTATGTCCAGAATATCAGCATCCTTAAGGAAAGAAGAAGAAGGTAAAAAAAAGTACTCATGCTTTCACTGACACCACAGTAGAGATACTTACAAAAAACCACAAAAATCAACCTAAAATTACATTTATATATTTCCTACAACATGTCTCATCAGGGTCTCAATACTTTTAATGACCTACTCGCATAATAAGGGAGTAAACAGGGCTAATTATTATTTTGATGTTGCTTTCTCCATTACTCCTACTGTGCTTTTGCTAAGAAGCACCTGCACGGTGAGGGAGCTGTTTTGCCGCATTCAGAGCAAGAGGAGCCTCCCAAGCTGGCTGGGCTCTGCTGTAGCCTGGCTGGGACACCACCAAAGCCTGAAACCACCTGGTGAGGCTGTCACATGCCAGACTCAGAGGGCATCTGCTTTCCAGCCAAAAAGGACAATGTATCTCGGAGAACTGCACGTGGAAATAAGTAATTATGGGAAAGCACACTCCAGCGACGGAGTCTGGACTGCAGGTAGAATTCCTTCAGGTCCAGTACAAGTACCAGCACTGTTTTTATCACCAGGCACAGGCTGATGGGACAAAAGACATGTGGAGCCACGTGCCATCAGCACACTGCTAGCACCTCAGCAGTGATGGCCAACCACGCAATTCCTCAGCCAGAGGCTGATTGTAGACACTGAACTGGAGCTGAGAATTGCTCTCTGTGCAATTAAGGACTCTAGTCATCCACACTGGCCCGAAGGTATATTACTTCAGAAAAGGCATCAGCCCAACTTTATGCATTCCCCTGGACTGATACCATGTTTTGTCAGAAAAAGTAGTTGTTGAATGCTGCAGAAATGAACCAAGAAATAACACCTGCTTTCTGCTAAGGAATGATGAGATGAAACTCACAGTGCTTTTCACCACAAGAAATGAATGCTAATCTTCCTCCTGCAACATCTGTGCATTCATAATATGAATTCCTGTTTACAAGTTTCAGAGTCCTGAAGAAAAGGGTGTTTTTAATAATTGCGGTATTAGTAAACGGTAAGGCTCTTTAAAATAAGCACATTATACATAACTTGCTACACAAGAAAACCTACATCCTGGAAGCAATTTATCATTTTAGAGGAATACAAACTTGTTTCTTTTCTTATTTCAAACTAAGGCAAAGGTTAGTGGCCAAGCTAAGCCACTACTAAGGTAGGTCTCTATAAAAGGAATTCAAAACCAGATTCCAATGTACCAGGGAAAGACACAGGATGCAGAAACTGAAGAATCCAAGTTACTACATATAATACAAACATCTTTGTATTACTCTCCAAAGATGTGCTCTTCACTTGCAGAGATCAAAAGCAAAGGTGTGGGCTAAAATTTACAGGAAAGCAGTTACCTACAATATAGAAATGCTTCAAACTGGCCAGACATCTTCAGCATCCCCAAAAAACCCAGAAGGGCTTTGCCTGGGCCATGAAAATAAATTCAGGCTATTGTCGACTGCAATGATTGCTACTGAGGCAGTAGAACAGACTTCAGAGAAGGCAACCGATAACCAAAAGCTAACTGGGGTCATTTAAAATACACTTCCTGCCCAATAGGTAGACTGTATATGCGTTTCAGACACAGGGAAGCCAAGAGTTTTCCAGCTTCTCACCCCAACCCAAACTCCAGGCCCACCCTGCAGCCAGCTGCTACAGTGAAATTGGCTGCCCACTGCCATGGGCACAAATTACCAAGTTACTGAAGCCTTAGAGAACAAGAAGGGAATTTGTCTCCTTCTCACCTTCCTCATTGTCAGCGAAGTAGCACAGCACAATGTGCTGCAGACTCAGGTATTTCACAGAATGGTTTGGGTTGGAAGGGACCTTAAAGACCATCTTGTTCCAAACCCCCTGCCATGGGCAGGGACACCTTCCACTAGACCAAGTTGCTCGAAGTCCCACCCAACCTGGCTTTTAACACTTCCAGGGATGGGAAGTCTACAAGTTCCCTGGGCTACCTGTTCCCATGCCTTACCAACCTCTGAGTGAAGAATTTCTTCCTAACATCTAATATAAACCTCCCCTCTTCCAGTTTAAACCATTACCCCTTGTGTTATCACTATCTGTCCTTGTAAAAGGTCCCTCTCCAGCTTTCTTGAAGACCCCTCTAGGTACTGGAAGGTGCTCTAAGGGCTCCCTGGAGCCTTCTCTTCTCTAGGCTGAACCCATCTCTCTCAGCCTGTGCTCACAGGAGAAGTGCTCCAGCCCTCTGCTCATTTGTGGCCTCCTCTGAACTCACTCCAACAGATCCATCTCTTTCTTCTGTTGGGAGCCCCAGAGCTGAGCTTATTTTCGGGGAAGATATTTTCTTTACTTTGGGTATAATACTTAAAATAATTTCATGACTGCTCTCACACTCGTGATCAGTTTGAGAGCTACTGGGCACTAATTCAGTGATAACTTCCACTGCATTGACCACAGCAGCCACAGCTAATGCCCACTACAACTGGCCTGGAATCATATGCAATAGAACTAACTGGACTCTTAACTACACCCCCACATTTCAAGTTTTGTCCCACTTTCAAATCCAAAATCATTATTAAGACAGCTTGCAAGGAACAACAAAAAAAAAAAATTAAAAAAAATAACCAAACGGATTTCTAGAAGCCTCTTGGTTGTCAACAGTGAAAAGAGATTTACTACCATCCCACAGCAACAAGACTGCAGCTTCTCATGAATTAATACATTCAAGCATGTGATTGCAGAGGAAAGGCTTACTTTCCTTTTAATATGTATGAGACATTACATAATACATACTGCCTTTTTTTTAAAGATAACATACAAAAATCTGTAAGTGTCTCAAAACCAGCATACTTCTTCTGTAGTAACTGAGAATTTAACGTTGTTTCCAAAGCTGGGCTTTTTTACTTTTTGCACTTTGAAAAAAGCGGAATAGAATTCTGCAAATAAAACATCTAAAGAAAATCTCCTGTAAAGCAGAAAAGCCTTTTTTTCATCACTGCTATTACGGCCTTTATTCCTGATATAAACACCCAACACAGAAAAAAAGAATTAACTTTTATATGGCCTCTTGAACTTGCCATACTGATGCTTTCAAAATTATTTCTGCCGCCGAGTAAAGCTATCTATATGTGCTATATAACCCACTTAAGGTTAATGAATACTAAGATTTTTCCACAGAAAATAAGGGCACCTTCATTGACAATATTGTAGCTTTTTTGTTTACAAATAATACAAATTAAAATCAAGTTGCAATTAGATTTCATGCAAAGATTATTTATACCAGTGTGACACTGTTGAGAATATAGAACAAAATAAAGCTATTTTAATAAGTGGCAAAATCTTAAAAAGGAATTTTTCAAAGTAGAGTTCAGGCTAACAGCTAAGTTATATACTGACAAAAATGTTATCCACAGCTTCACTGAGATGGCCATTTACTGGCCAATTCCTCTCTTTGCTCACACAGGTAAAGAATGATGCTCCACCATCCATCAAAACATCACAACAGCTTCCACATCAGCCAGCAGGCCTAAAGGGCTATTTACAGGCAAGTGACCCAAAGCTTTTAAAACATTCAACACCAAATTATTTCTAATCCACACATCTGCACTCTACTTGTTTGCCATCATGCACATAATCTATTACCAGCATTCCACAAAAAGACCCATAACCCTCATGACTAATAACAATTCTAAGTTGCAAATATGTTCAGACATGGGATACTTGAAAGAGAAAATGGTACACTTAACTAAAAAAAGAAAAGTTAAAAATCAACAAAATAAAAAAATTAGTGCAATCTTGAAACTTGCTACTGACCCTCTTCAGCTGCTGCTGTAACTGTTCCCTCATGGACTCAGGGCAATTATCAAGCTGCGTCTTCTGCTCGGAGTAAAGCTCCTGAAGCCTCTCTAGTTTTTCCCTCTCAGCATCAAGTTTTAATTTTTCCTGAAGCATGAACCAGAAAATAAAGAAAATTACCTTCAAACCCAAGCAGTTGTTAGTGATTATGACAGTGTATGGCAAAACCTTACTGATCAGTTGAAGCATGTAGGTCAGAGACAGAAACATCGTTAGTTGAAATGCAATGGTGAGATGCAAAATGATAAAAAAAAACATTCATCATTTTAGTGGGGTGATTAATTCTCTCCCTCATCACTGTGTTTTGGACTTGTGCCTGGATGATGCTGTTAAAGCCCCCTGCCCAAGTACTTATCTCACCTAATGGGAAGAAAAAAAAAAAGGAAACAGTAGCCATGTTAGTGAGGAACTGATGAAGCTGAGAGAGAAAGAGTAGCTTTTAGAAAGCAAAGTGGATGGAAAATGACTGCAGTTTGGCAGTAAGGGAGAAATGGACCTTCCCAGGAGAATGAATTTCATGCCTGTGTGGCTCTGTACAGATAAGTACATTTAGCAAGCAGTGAAAAGCCAGAATGAGACAGAGCATTATAAAGAAATAACTATGGGCCAGGAAATCCTGTTGCAGCAGAAACAGCAAGTGATCCAGCAAATTTGCTTCAGGATACAGGAACTGCAACCTGTTCACAGGGATCAAAGGGGACAGCTTCCCTGGTCTCCCACTTGTTCAGCTTTCCTCTTGTTCCACTCAAGCAGCAGTACTCAGCACACTGCTTCTCACCTTCCAAAGCCTTTGGCCTTTTAATCTTTGTAACCAAATACTACATGATTTACTGTGCAGCACTGCTCCAAAGACAGGCTGAACATCACTTAAAGCCTGCCTGTAGACTGTTATTTATCTGTGGACCAAACTCTGGAAAACAATAAATCAGAGTGCAGAACATTTTTTAATGCCTTTTACTTGCACATACGCTGGCCAATGCAGCAGATGCATTTTTCTCCAATTCAGCAATTAGTAATTGGAAAAAAGCAATATGCCTGATATGCCAGGCATAAACAATCAAGTAAGTCCCTGAAGCCAGACTCTCTGCTATCTTCTAGCATCACACCTGTTTAGCTCTCTTTTCCTACTTTTTGTTCTGTAGTAATGCATCTCCTCTCAGATGGTCTCCAGCTCTCCTTAATGCTCAAAAATTAACAGTATTTGGGCTACTCCAAGAAAAGCTGAATTCTGTCACAGCATCTGCTCATTTCCACTCTTTCCAGTCCCAACTATTATTTAATTTTAAAATCAAATGTGTGGCACAGCAGGTGTGGTATGATCAGACATTGCATCACCCTTTGCCATAGAGAAGGAATGCCTTTTAGTATACAATAATTGCCATTTCAAACTTGGGGAAACATCCTCTTTGCTATGCCTGACAAGTTTCTCAAACCCTTATGTCTGGCAGAGGCACAGTAATAAACATGTATTAGCTGCCTGCCTTCTTTATGATTTTACCTCTAAATCTGAGTGGGATCAGGGGCTGGGATTTAGTTCTCCCAGTATTAAAAAACAACAAAAGGAATAATTTTTATTCAAGTCGAATGTCAACCAAATTCCTAGCTCCGTTATGCTCATTTACACATGCAGCTTCTCAGTTCATACAATCAGATGAACAATATGCTGGACACAAATACATTCTATCAAGCTTGTGAAAATGAGCAACTGAGCCAGCATATTCACAGGACCTGAACTCCCTGTACCAGCCTATGTCTCACAACAGCAGCAGCAGGGATCAGGAATACAGAGGATGTAGCACTTGCGAGCTGCACAATGAGGGAGAAGCATAGAACTCCTGTGAGGTCAGCCCTAGAGCACTGACCCCAAGAAGCCCCATTTGCTGAATCATCCTTACTTCCAACACAGAAGGAAAGTTATGAATAAACTGATGGCTCCCCTCCTCACAAACTCTGCTGTCCATTTAACATTGAACCCACGGTCTGCCACCGTGTTTCACACTTGCCTTTTCTGCCCACCTAGCCATGTAAAGCAGCAAGGACTTCTCTGACCTTAGCTGCAGTGCTCAGGAGCTATGAATAGCTCTCTAAATGTCTGTACACAGCTACAAGCATTGGTCATTCATCAACGAGCAAGTCAAACCTCGAGTGTGAGGAGACATCATCAGCAAGGATAAAGCTCCCTGAGAATCCTGACAGAGATACTCTTACATGCCTCAAGAAATTAGAAATGTATTCCTTTGAGATTGAAAGTGATACTCATCTGGTCTATTTATAGCACAGGAAGTGCTAACATCCCACCAAACTGGCTCCCTTCAATATGCGCAGTCTTAACAGGAAATACCACTTTCAGCAATGAGAGGCATTATATGTTTTGCAGCTGTGGAGTTAAGTTCACTGATGGCTCAGGCTGTGCATTGGTAAAGTCCATTAATTCACAAAAAGTAATTTGAATGAGAATGAGAAAAGAGAAATGAGTGAGAAATTTTTCATACAGTCTTTTCTGTAAGTGAATCAAGGCAAGTTCTTCTAGAAGATTGATAACTTTGCAAGCCAAGTGCAAGATGCAGCCAAGACAGGTGTGTGGCTGACTCTTCAAGCTGTTTGCTCCAGAGCAGTCGGCAGCATGGCTGCGAACAGAACCCATGCTCCTGCTGCTCATCCTCATTTAACTGCAGGAGCTGGGACTTGGTTAATACTTCTCTGCAGACAGGCACTTCCCAGCCCCAGCACTGATGCCAGAGGCACATCACCTGCAGTCTCACTGGATTTTTAACATCTTGTTTCCAGAGAAAACAAGTACAACATTTGGTCTTTGCCTATAGCCCAACTTGGCCTATGGTCTGCCTCTAGATGCAGGTTAAACAAACTTGGGGTCAGCCAGAATACAGAGCAGGACTGACTTGGGGTTTGATCAGTTTTGAAGGACTTCTAGAAACCATGGAGGATAGTAGCAGAAAGAATTTTTGATGTGTGACACTGTCCCCAAAGGCACAGACATGGGATGTCAGCAGAGAATACGTGGTATGAACATAGACCACAAGTGATCAACTAAGGTCAGAAAAGGAAATCAGTCTTTAGATCTGGTAGAACTGATTTTAGGGCAAACAAAGAGGCAAAAAAAAAAGACTATATATATAACACATCTCATAGATGATCATGACAGAGAGGAGAGAAAAGGATGGCATTAAAGGCAATCATAGGCCCTAGATGAATGGGAACAACAGAAAGAAGGAGAAATAAATTGCTTCAGTGCTGTCTCCAGTGGTTAAAGACGCCCTCTGCCTGATCAACACTGCTACTTTAAGCCCTAGTGGCTTCCCACACCCCTTCTTCAGAGAGCTGCTGCTTTTCAATTTTTCATCCCAGTCTGCTATTGCAGGCAGGTAATCTGGCTAGAATTGTACAGCAGCATGTGGCTGCATGTACATGTGCCCTCTGAACCAACCTTCCTGCATAAACTCATAGAAACTGTGAAGAAATGGAAGTAAATTGGATGAAGTAGAGAAAGCTTCTCAAAAATCCAGCTAAAAACTGGACAAAAAAACCCCAAACAAATAAGAACCTTATCATTTTTACCAGGTCACTGTGAAATGGATTGTATGGCTAGGTGAATTGGGCTCACTCACGAACCTTCCAAATCATCCTGCCCTCCAAAAGACCACAAAAACAAACAAAAAACCCCAAGCAATCAAAAAATTCCCCTCCAAAAGCCAAGGTATGTTATTTTCAGAGAGAAACTGTAAATACACCTACAAGGCAAATGAAAGGAAAAAAAAAAGCCAAACAAGCGGAATGATTCACATTTAATATCCTCTTATACTTCCCATGTTCCAGTCTGAAGTACTCCAGGATCTTCCTCAGTCCAACTCACCTATAAATCATCATGTTTTAGGGTAGCAACATCTCATAACCCACTCAAAACTTCAGACATGTACGTTCCATCTCTCAGTATGGAATCAGCTTGTCTCACAACTCTCACGGGTTTCCGAGAAATGTGACTACATATAACTGACCAGAAAACCCTACTGAAATAAAACAGTCTTCTCAGCAAACTGTACATGCTCCTCTTCTGTATTTTTAGACTACTCTTTTCTTGCATTCCATGATCTCTTTCAGGACAGAAGCATAAATTTGCCACAATTTAATTCTTTGTCACTAAATCCCTGTGGGTTTCACAACAAAAGCTATTAAGAGGAGAAAATAGAAAGTATGCCACACATATGGAAAGCGTATAAGATAGAAGGTTGTTCATAACAGTTTTTTTTTTCTGTATGAATGGTAACTAATTTATTATATACCAGTCTGTATTCAGTAATAGCATCTATACAAGAGATCTCAATAGTTTTGTTTCAAATGCATGTATTCTACTGTTAAAAAGCATTTTAAATCAGAGTAAGCAATCCTTCTGCTACAAGTAAAAAAATCACAATAGGTGCACATATTAACCTTCCCCTAAGACAACTCAAGTTTTTTGGAATTTCTAAGCTCACTTTCTGACCATTGCAATGTGTTGTCCTAGCGAACAAACGGGGAGGCAAAAGAAAGCCCATGATTCTAGAGCACTGCTCCTTCATGAGTGTAAATGAGGAAATAATAATCCAAACCAGAAGAAAAAAAAATCAAGTTAGAAAATTCAAATTCTTACAGTCTTCAACCTCTATATGACAGCAAGAGGATTCCCATTAGGAATCACCCATTCTGATATTTCTCTCATGACTGTTCTAAAAGAAAGCTTCTGAATTCAGGTTTTTCTCCTTCAGTCTTCATAATCATCTTTGTCTTCATCAGTGTTCTCTCTACAGGATATCCTTAAGTGGATATATCCAGTGGATAGAAGTATTCCTCAAAACACTTAATCTTGTATATTGTGTCTTAAGGAGGTAGATAATGTTATGGACATGGTAGCTCATCCTTTGAAAATACTTCCTTACATCTTGCTGAACTGGAATCTGACCAGGAAATATTTAAGAGGCTATGCTATAAGAAATAAACTTGTCAGATTCATCAGGATAAAAAAACCAGCAGCAGGAATTTTGCATCCAGAAGAGAAAGGATTGAGGAGAGAGGTGACTGGTACATTTAACTTTCATTGCTGGTGGCTCATCAGACAGCTGCTCCTTCCTTGACTCTATTCTTGCAAGTCTTTGCAGTATTAATTCAGCAAAGAGGCTGAACTTCTAATGTTTTGGCACGTCTGGGATATTCTGTTAATGACTGAAAAAATATTTCCACAGAAGCATGTGGATAAAATTAAATGTATTCCAAAAAAGATGAGTTATCCCCTGCCAGCTGCTCCTGATTTCTGCTCTTGAAGAGGGACAGGAAATCCGGGTTGATAAAGAAGTTCCAGAGTACCTCTTTGTACCATGACACAGGTAAAGGTCCTCTAGAAAAAAAGAATCATCTACCTCTCTTTTTTAAGAGTCTCAACTTTTGCATAAATATTTGTTTTGAAATGGTCTGTGAAATCTCCTGTTTAGCTGTGATTACTTCCCACAGCACATCTGCTCAATTCATTACTAATTTTCACTAATTACTGTTTATTCATGCTTACTGGTCTATTCTTTCTTTCCCTGGCTATGCTGTTACTTTCAGCCTCCTTCTTTACTTGGAGACATGGGGTGTGGGTAATCACCAACCATCCTTCCCCACATACGCTGAACTGCATTTTGAAATGGCACAAATTAAGGAAGCACTGTGCAAAAACAAAATATGTTGCAGAGCTGGATGATATCCAATCAGGTAAATATAATTTTCTCCAATTTCCTTCTAGACAAACATCAATCCTGATCTAAGTCTCTCAGGCGACGGTTTGTCAGAAGGAAGTCGTAAATGTGGACAGCACCATGGACCTGTGGTGCTGTTCCACGGGAAGCAACAGCATCATTCTTGTATACCGACAGTATGGAATGACTGCCATGGTAATCACAGGGAGCTATGCCCTGGTGGCAGGGAAAATGGAGCTTGCTTCACCTGCTTGCTTGTTCAGGTCCTGCCCAGCTCAGCTCTCTCTAGAGCAGCCTGTGCTTAAAGTAATTTTTCAAGATCTGTAGCTAAGCTCTTTCCCTGAGAGCTTCAAGCTGTATCTGTCAAATTGTGTTAGTAAGGACTTATCAGTGCTCTCCCTGCATAAATGGAACTTGCAATTATTAGCTTAAATGCTGATATTCACATATGTAGGTCATCTTTTTCTGTAGATAAAGCCAAATATGCAGCACAAAGGTAATAGGAGGGAAGGAAGGAAGGAAGGGAGGGAGGGAGGAAGGAAGGAAAGAAGGAAAAGAAGGAAAAGAAAGAAAAGAAAGAAAAGAAAGAAAAGAAAGAAAAGAAAGAAAAGAAAGAAAAGAAAGAAAAGAAAGAAAAGNGGAAGGAAGGAAGGAAGGAAGGAGGGAAGGAAAAGAAGGAAAAGAAAGAAAAGAAAGAAAAGAAAGAAAAGAAAGAAAGAGATTGTAAGCTGTTCTCAAGAAGGACAGCCAAGGAGGCAAATTTGGACTTTTCTCCATATCCAGCACAGCTGAAAACACAGGCCATGTGAAACAGCTCTGGAAGTAGCCATCCCAGCCAGGACAAATGAGTCCTGACAGCACTTGTACCTGGAATTCAGGCACCACATCAGACCATGCCAAGTCCTGCAGGGCTGCTGAAAGGTTCTGTCATCTTTTTGAAATGGCAACCACTCATAGCTCTGATTTCCAAAACCTAAGTAAATCAACACAAGTTGCGTTTTTCGAAACGTCAGATTCATCAGGATAATAATCACAAAGGCAAGGGGAAATGCTTTTTGTGCACTACACCATCTTCCCCATTGGTTCACTCATGCCACCCCCCCATTAGTCCTGCCTCGTGTTCCAGGAGGGTTGAGCTCAGATGAGACCAGCATGCAGCTTAACATAAATGTACAAACACACTCACAGGGTACATCCCTGATTTACAAGCAAGGGGCTGGGACACAGAGACATTGCACCACAGCTTAAGAGCACAGTGACAGCCCAAAACTGAACTTGATCCTGCCTTCTGACTTCCAGAGTGTTTTCCAGTAAATTCTTTTGCCTTGCAAGGACTAAAGATTGCAGCTTTAAAACTGAAGAAGAAGTTGGCAAAACTCTGTGACCTCACCTAAATGAAACGTGCAGAGGGCATTAAAAAATAATTTTTAAAAAATCAAATAAGCAGGTAGAAGGTAGTACAAGAGATTCTTATAGTCCATTTCAAGTACATAACATGGCCCAATAATTAGGTTGTCATTTATTATCTCTCTTTTTAACAATTTTACAAGTTTTTCAAACAGGTGCATGGGTAAGGATGAGACTCAAGCAGGGAGGAGTTTCCTGTCAAACAGGTGCCAAGATCAGTGGCAAATTCCATGAGATGCTCAAGTTGCTCCAGAGACAAGTGCCATCATATATGGCACTAATGCCCCACTATCGTTTCACAAGTGAAATGAACTCTCCCTCTCACCTCCAGACAACCAACACCATGGGTGTATTCAGACATCACTCCCTTACCCTGACAGAAATGGAACCACTGTCCGAGATATGGGACCGCACCAGCTTCTTGCCTTGAAGCCCCACCAAAATCAAGACCCCAGGTTTCATTAGGGGTGAAATATTCAGGCAACTAATAGAAATTGTGACCAACCTGTCGACACTGGGACGCTTGTTCTTGCAAGAAACAACACAAAAAGTACCATCAGCAGAGTGGAAACTCCTGGCCAAAACCCAAGCCTTAATTCTGTCCTAAGTTTCAAATTATTTCAGCAAAAGGAACCACCTACCACCTTCCCCTGAGCTTTTTGTGGGTGGGGGTTGATCATGTACTACTACAGAGACAAGATGTTGACTATCTTGCATCAGAGCTGCATGGCTGAACCTTAACACAGACACACAAATCAAGCTTTTAAAAATGCTACTGTTTCAAGCCAGCCAGAACTTTTATTTGTTGACAGGATCAGTGCCATCTGTTTTGCTGGCTGACACTACTTTCCCCAGAACACTTCAGCTGTCACTTTATATTTTACTCCTTTTGTAGAAGCTAATCTCCCATTCCTATTTTCAACTTTCACTTTTATGCAACATTTTCAGATGTATTCAGACAAAAAAAAAAAAAAAAAAAAGCTGAGTTTATTCCTACAAAGATAATTCTAGTATTAACTGAGCCATGGCTTAAAGTTTAGAGCACACATTCACAGCTGGGTTTGTTTGTTTGTTAAAACAAAGAAGAACACAAAAGAAAAGACAACTAAAATTTTGTAACTGCTCAGGCTAGTGCCATGCTTCATACTGAAAAAAAGTTTAGCGTGTACTTGTCTTTTACACAACAAGTACTTTTTCTATGCTGTTTTCCATGTTTCATGTCAACTAAAAATTTAAACTAGACCTATCATTTGAATCTTCTGACTGCTACATACACACTAACATTCCATCAGGTGACTGTAAGGAAATTTAAATGTCCTCCAGATTTTACAATAATGTCCATTAGTTTAATCGAACTTTGAAGCTATTAGTGAACCAATACAAAAGTCAATAGATCTCTTGAATTTCTGAACGTTATTTATTACCACTAACCAACCAAAACTTCTAGCAGCATCCTTTAGAAGACATCTGGTTGCATACCCTATCTGCACATCACTTTAAACTCATCTTCCTTCTAAAAAGCAAGTACAAAACATGTCCTATATGCAACTTAAAATGTGACCACAGGCAACACCGAAAGTTGAAGAATCAGTGAGGGGTACACAAGAACAAGGAAAAGTGCAGACAGGGAGGTTCCAACTCAAACTGGATGTGCACTGTCTCCCCACAGAGCGGAGATATGGGAGCACCATTCTCCTTTTCAGGCACAGGCTTGATGAGCACAGCCACAAAACAGCAGCCAGGCTCCTGATAGGGCAGGCAGAAATTGAAGACAGAAAGCTCAGAATAAAACAATGCAAGCTGTAAGATGTGAATTAAATGGGAACTGCGAAAGTGCTAAAAATGTGCAGCTTGTCTAAGCAAAAGCAAATAATGCAGAAGACTTTCAGATATTTCTGGAAAGCTTAAAAAAGGAGAGACTAGCTAGAGCAATTCCACAGTGACAGGTCTAAATTATGAGGTAGAGGATGAAATTTAAAAAGGAAACAACACTGGCTGAAATCCCTGGAAAAACTTCCTGACCTTGAGGTATAATTGGCTGTGGCACATCCCCTGTGGAGAAGGGAACTGCATGCCTGGAGAGGCCAGCAAAGAGCCTGCTGGAGGGAACTGGCACTCCTTGGCTTGAGGGGTGCAAATTCATCCTGCATGCCCTTTCCATTTCTGCACTTAAAATCTTATACTGCTATCCTAGTTTGGAAACTATGCCTACCTATTTCTTGTGTAGTTGAGAGCAATTAAGTATGTGACTGTATATCAAAACTAATTAATTCCTGAGATTTAATTACAGTGAGAATATTCTACAGTACTAAAATTGTCAGTCAGCACACAAAATAAAACAACATAATTGCTTTAAAATTACATACTTGGTGGTTGTCTTATATATCATTCTATATAATAATAAACTGCATCCTTTTTCATTCTGTTCTTTTGCTGAGAAAATAATTTTTCTTTTTTTTTTTCAAAATTGTATAACTTACAATGAAAGATACTGGAACAGTTCAATTAATACTGTTCTTTTAAACAACACATAACCCAAGTACAAGCCCTATATGGAGGTTTTATTTAAAAATTATCTTCACAGTAGATCACGTCTTTTTACTTAAGCATACTATATTTTGCTTGTCAATCATCTCTTGGAAAACAGCAGTGTTAAAGGGAAATGGTGGTGAAACAATTATTTTTTCTTCCATATTTATCAAACAAATTTACTTACAGGAAGTACTTCATCAAATAAGCTCTATCAATATTAACCATACAAATGTATTTTGAAGATCAAGGGGAACAGAGCACACAGCAGGCTACAATAACTGAATTACCTTTGTCTTTTCACCAATAACATTTCTCTCCAGTTCAGCTATTTTTCTGTTTAGATGATCCAATATTTCCTTCTCTTTCAGCAGCTCTGTTGTTTCAGATTTCTGTTCCCCCTCCAAAAGGGCACATTCCATATCCAACTAGGAACACAAAACATCTTTCAGAAGCAGTCCAGATTCAGAGGAAATCTTGATACACATTATTTTCAGGGGGAAGGGGAATGAGTTGGTGATTGTTCACAAGAGAGAAATATTTTTTAAAAAGGGGAAAGGAAAAAATAATCCCATAAATTTTTCTGTCACGAAAGTTAAAAAGAGGTCACAAATTTGAGAAAAAGTAAAACTGCAACATAAAATTGCAAAATAAAGTCCAAACCAACTTTAGCTTGAAGATTCTTTTTTCCAAAACTTTTTGTTTTCTATCTCTTCTCTGTGCTTCCTCCTGTTATGATTCTGTCTCTGTGCCCAGGCTCCATAGGAAACCCTGTGGAACAGCTGTTTCTTTCCTGTTGCTGATAATTGGAGCAGGCACAACCCAAATGCCTGTCCAGCTTAGTTTGCAACTGTGAGATTCCAGAAGTCAAGGGGGTGCCAACATACCCTTGCCACTGTAAAGCCAAGGAGGTTTGAAAGGAAGTTGTCTCACTTCCTTTCTCTTTAAACAGCCACAGGAGATAGCACCATAAAACTCCCAAGTGACACAAGGTATTTGGATCAACTGAGTGACCATTAAAGCAAGACTGTTCTGATTCCACTTAGGAGTGTAATGGTTACAGCTGGGAAAGGCTAACCTAAGCATCATATCCATCCCTCAGTAGGGGAAAAATACCCTTCATAGTAGGAGACTGCCAGGTTTGTGATTCTGGTGAAAAAGCACAGAATATGAAGGTGACGCACATCCACGAGTTCCCTACGTACTTGCTGAACCCATCAGGCTTACGCTGTGTAGACACAAGTAAACAGGCAAGACATTTAAACCCTCATACCTCTCTTGAGGATTCATCCATCTGGTCATTTAAATCTTTGATCTTCTGCTCAAGTTCTTCCAAGTTATTTAGTATTACCATGCGCTCCTCCTCCAGTCGACCAAGCTCCTGCCTTCTCTGCTCTTCACTGGTGCATTCTGGTATCTGCAGTTGCACATCACAAGAGGTTGATGAAAAAAAGAGGTAAACACTGTCTTTTTCATCCCCTTTCATATAGTCTTCATTTGAGACAAGTATGGCACTGTTGGTTTTGAACCCATTACATATTTCCTATCTACTATATTGCTATTTCTATATTTAGGAGGTGTACAAGAGAAACAAACATGATACTTTACTTCCAGGCATTGGAAGTAAATACTATACTTAACAGTAAGTATTATTCATTCAAAAGGAATTACTAAAACTTAACCTTTGAGAATACTTTACATGCTGTGCTATTTAAGTTGTAAAAATCCATTTTTTCCCTTATAAAAATAACACAGACAGATGAAAATGCTTTTTATGTAAATTTCAGCTGTTCGTTTAATAGAGGCCAGGAGTTAGGATAGGATATTTTTGTAACCAGCCATTTAAGATGGGCAGCTTCTGCAAAATAAGGACAAAAGTTGGTTCCATCTCCCCAGGTAGCACTGAGGAAGTAGTGTCCTTAACATTCCTCTTTTCATTACCATTTCCTTACTAGGTACCTGAATTAAACAAGATTATGAAGAAAATACCTGTGATCTTACACCAGCAAACACTAGATTTAACTGTACTGAGTTGGAAATGTATTCTTCACATTCACCTGACCCAGGGGTTTGCAATCCAGTTCCTCTGGGAAGGCTGCTGGCTCATTGTCCCCAACCAGGATTAGAGGTGGGCTGCGTGCAGGGCTTTGCAGTCACCTCTGGGCCACACAGCCTTGTTCTGAAGAGGCCAGCTCAGCTACTGAATGGCTATTCTGAGAGCAGGCATTTTATCCTGAACAAATCTGAGCTCAATATTTTAAAACAATGAGCTGCACTTCATTAATGCCATTGCTTGCTGCTGCTTTTCTCAGGGCTTAACAGAATTCCCTTTACAATGAATGAATGAATGGTATCCTTCATTTAGCAATAGTAATCCTAGCAGGAAAGCCTCTTTTTGTCCGGTCTCCTGTTCGGATAATGCTGACATAACATCCTTGATTTCAACTTCCTAATAAGGATTTAAAATAGGATCTCTGACTTGTATGAAGAAAGCAACAAATGGGGAAGAAATGTAAGACCATGGCAACTTGTAAGTGAAATGTCCTACTACATTTTCAACATGAAAAGACCAAGTCAAGCCATAATAGCATGTTTCTGTTCAACACAATTTCACACCAGAAGATGCAGCAGACAGATTTCCAGAGGGATAACCCTTTGGAAGTGAAAATATTTTTCTGTCACACCTCTGTCTTCTTCTACACACACACTTCTATTAAGTATCAAGTTGTAAATGTAGCATGGGTTAAATACAATTCACCTTAGGCATATAACCATGCTGAGGATCACACGGTGTGCAAATAACAGTAAATGGAAGAGACGAAGTATTTTGAAGGCGTGAACTTGTTAAACAGAAACCTGCTTTTATGGCTTTGCTTGGTCTCATTACACTCCTGATTCCAGCTCTTGAATGGAGTTATTTAACACACTGCCTGCCACTGGGATTTGCTGCACTGCTGCTCTGCACAGCCCAGAGGAGGCTGCTGCTGCACTAGCAAGGGAATAGTTAGGAATGCTGTTAGCTCCTTTTTTAAGGGACAATTTCCTTTCAGTAATGAAACAGCAGTGAGACGCACTCAGGAAGAGGGTGCAGCTTGTTAAAGCAGGAGTTGGGCTGGAGGGGCAGGAGGCCTGCTGCCACTGCATCATCCCTGAGAGACAACAGCTGACCTGGCAAGTGGCTCAAGTCCAACCCTGGGAAAGAGACAGGAGAGAATTCAGCTCAGGCAACTCCTCTTCACCTCCCATGTGAGTGTGAGAAAACATACTCTTCTTACAAGAGCCTCACGTTGGGAGAAAACAGCAGAATTTCCCTTCCCTCCTATATCTCAGCATGGTGCTAAGCAGGGTTCCAGAAACCTTCTTTATTTAAGTAGCTATAATTGTTCAAGCAAATCCTTCTCCCTTGGAAAATCTTAAAACTCTTCCTGAACTGTACATCCCATTAAATAAAAAACCAACTTCCAGTACCATCAGCTTCCACAAGGTATTAAATAATCATTTGATGGCTGGTACATTTTGCTGTCTCTATTTTCTGCAATTATAGCTTATAAAATTGTGTGAGTTCTGAGATTAATTCTCATACCTAAGCCAGCCTAATCATGGCACCTGCCAGGTGCAGCCAGCTCCTATAGGGGGATATCAAGCAGCAAAGCCTGGTTTACACTGTCTCTCCTACAGAGCATTACCTTTGGTGTGATGCTTAGGTAGGATGACTCGGTGGCATCCTTCAGGAAGGTGGGAGCAGCAAAAGGTGGAGGCTTGGTGCTCTCACTGAAGTGCTCTTCAGCCCTCAGCCCTCGGGACGGCAGGTAAGCAGCAGTGCCACGGCTGTGGCTGCTCAGCTCCGAGAAATCCGAGTCGCTTGCAGATGATTTCAAGTGGCTTCTGAACCTCATTTCCAGATTCATCTGGGAGTCTTCGAACACAGAATCCTCATCAGAGAGCTGAAGTTTTTCGAGTTCTTTGTTAATTTTTTGAACATCAGCAACTGTAGTGGCTGCAGTAGGGTCGCTGTCAGATTTGGAGTATTCTGCACACAGATTGAGGATTGTCTCAAGCCGCTGTCGTTCCTAGTTCAAAAAAGATAATAGCACTGAGTGTCGCATGTGAGCTAAAGGAAAGATGAAGCCAAAAAAGTTTGCTGGGCTTTTTTGTTTTGTTTGGGTTGGGGTTTTGTTTGTTTGTTTGCTTTGGGCTTGTTCTTCTTTTTTTTTTTAGAGTGAAGCATTAAAGTCTGTGTAAAGTCTATTTACCACTTAGATAATAAACAGATATACATAAATAAATTACAGTGCAAGATGAAGAATCAAAATTAATGTGGAAGAAGAATTTAAGAATATTAAAACTTTCTACATTGGAAAGATAAATAAATGTTAGGACATCTTATTTAATTAGCTATTAGTTTCTGTAAAATGTACTATTGCAGAGATTTTCCATGAACTCACTAATTCCTGACTTCTTTGGATTTTCCATTTTGCTAACTGTGATTCCTCCTTTTGAGAGAATTAGTCCGCATTTAAAAAAACATGGTTTTAGGAACACTAACAGAAAAAAGAAGCATCACATCTAAAACATGACTTCTGTCAAATGCACAGAGGTGGAGGAAATCTTTATTTACCATTTTACTCAAATTCCCTATGGATTCATACCAGCATTTCAAGCTTGAGACTCTGAGTAGCTGTGCCATTTTGACTTGACATGCGTCAAGTTGCTATAAACATTTAATTCCTGAAGGATTTCTAGATCTCTACGATACTTTTTATCAACTGTTAGCAAGCTGTATTTGTTTTATTTTACTGTACACATAACTTTTGTATGTAACTTCTATTTGAAATGATTTTTTTTTTACCTTTTCATTTTTAAGAGGTGAAGCATCTATGTAATTTCATATTACTTTTGTTAAAGAAAAGAAAATGAAATAAAAAATTGCTTACCATAAGCCTATTGAAAATTTTGCTGGAAAAAAGACCACTGTGAGAGTTCCATGCTTGGCATTAACACCTGCACTAATGATCTCATTTCTGATTTCTATTAAATCCTTTTAATAGCCTTTACAAAGAAAGCAAAAACTCCAACATCCTCAGCCTCCTTCCCCAGGAACCACTACAGACACATTCGCTTTCCAAGCTCTGCCTTGGTATTACATTTACAAAGAGGATTTGCACAGCAGCTACCTCTGTCAGCCCTAACACCTCCTATGCCCAACAGCAAGTGATAACAAGGATCAAGCAAAATAGGGCAGGCAATGCACTGCCTCAGCTTTCCCTGCTGCCAGCCATTGAATTGTACGAAAATTTAACACCGGTTACGAGCACCCAGCTTTTTATACAGCTACTGAGATTACCTGGTTGGACGCACCACACGTGCACATCATCCAAGCTCTGTTTTTGAGCCGGAGAACCCGTCGGAACCCACCCCTTTCCAAGCACTACCCAAACAAGAGGGTGCTGTGAGAGAGCAATAGCTTATTCCCAGGTTCCCACTGCAGGTTTCCTTGGAATCCTCCTGTAACGAGATGAGCCGCTGAAATAACGGAGCCCAGGGCAGCAACTGCAAACTTCTATTTTCCACGAAATAGGTCCAGCAGATTCTGCAGACATCCTTCAACCCCAAATGGTCGACATAATTATAACTCCCCAAAGCCTTCTTCCCTCCAGGCAACCACTGCCAGACCCTAAGCCTCTTCCTTTACCCTTCCAACACTGCTATCCTCCCTCTTACTAAGTCTTTTGGCCAGGCAACCCAATTCCTAAAGCCCTGTGCCAGTGCTGGCTGGGACAGCTGGTAATTATGCAGCTCTGCCTGTTGTGACGGCATCAGGCCTGTCGTAATGGTTACAGATGGGAAACTTGGACATCAGGACACGAGGTCCCATCCCTCCCTGCAACAACAGGCTGTATCAGGTTACCCCACCCCAAGCATCCCCTGGGTAATAATAGAAAATGGCAAATTTCAAAGCATGGCTGCTGCTCGTTCCAGCCTAAATGCTCAGGTGAGGGGCCCTTGCTGCAAACCTGCCCTTTGCTGAGCAGTCAGGAAAAAAAGGGATTCTTTTCTTCCCCCTCAAGTCTCAGACGCTCAGAAAAAGTTTGAAAATTGCAGGAAAACCAGTCTTCAAAAAATTCCTGATGAGCTTTCAGACACATTACAGAAATACTGATATCTCTCACTTCTATTTTGACATGTGCTGAGAGGCTTATGGACAGGAAGCCCTGTGGTTATTTTATACACTCTATTCTCATCATTTCATCTCAGCCAGCTCATTCCAGCTCCAGCACACCTGCATTTAACTATTTCCAGCATAAATTTCTCAGTGAAGCAGCAAGCTAGGAAAGCACCCTTGCAATGAAAAACACAGAACGAGTAACACATGGAAAATCCAGTCAATAATTCTGCAAGAAATACCACACAAGTTATTTGTGACACTGAACACAGCAGAGGGGAAAAAAAAAAAAAAAGGTATGTCAAAAGCAAGAAATGGGTTTAAAATTGGTTCTGGTGGGAGGGAGGGATGTTGAATCAAGCCTTGTAAGCCTGTCAGTGTGTTTCCCCATAAAATGTCCTTTCTAACAGATTAAAACATCTCTGTTTATTTGATTAAAACCCCTCTGTGTATTTTCTGTAGTTCTCTTCCCCGCTACAAAAAGGGGCAACAGGTCTTGTGCAGTTTCTGCCTGAGCAGTGTCACTACTCCTGGCTTTGAGAAAGCTGCACATCACCCATGCTGGGCTGCAAATTTAAGTGCTGAAGGACAAGGGTGGGATAAGCAGATAATAACCTCTGCTCTTGATTATCAATGACATTAAGAGACATCCCTGGTGCACTGTAAAAAAAATTTCCAAAATAGCAGAGATAAATATCCCACTTTTTTAACAGCAACCATGTGGCGATTACTGGATTTTTTCACCTGCTGCATATCGTGTTCATGAATTTTACAAATGCGTAGAGGTAATGCTATATCTAGATATCAAGGCAAACCTTAGCTAATCAGCTGTGGCAAACAGGAAGCTTTTCAGGTAACTGCCATTAGGAACTGGATAACCTCAAATTTCATTAAAAATACATGTGCAGTCTATTCAGTGACAAATACTAACATGAATTGTGGCTAGTCCATGCAGCCAGGTTCCCTTTGCCTGAAGAAGAGGCTGTTGCACTTTTCAGCTGCCAAAGAACAGCACTTTTCCACTATTGCTCAGACAGACAAACCACTGCCTTCTCAGCAAAAGCTGGGAGCAGCAGCTGGTCAAAAAGGATGGTGGGAAAAAAGGCAGAGAGACTGGGGAAGAGAGCTGCAGAAACCTCACAAACATTCTTACAAGTACATTCACTACCCCATGGACGAGAGGCAGGAGAAACCTTTCTCTCTTTCCTACATTTCTAAGGAGCTTATTTCAAAGATAAACTTGAACTGGGACTGAGGATAGTTTGCCAACTATTCTTTCCCTTCCCCCCCAGTTTGCACCAGTTTCTCACTCCAGCCTCATTTATTTTCACATTGCCAGTCCTTGTTTTGCTCTGGTTAGTGCTTCCACTGTGAGGTTCCCACCAGCAGCCCAGCTTTCAGGAGCAGCACCTGTATTTCGTCCCCCTCTCTCAGAGGCACTTTTGACACCAGAGGCACCTGTACAGAGAAGCACCGTGGAGAGACCAGCCCAGGTCACAACACAGGACCAGTGCCTTGTCCTTTCCTTCCCAGGAGAAACGGACTGGTAAAAGCAGGAGAGAGCAGTGGCACAGAGTAGAGACAGCCTGCAGGGAGGAGCTGGGCAGATGACTTTCTGAGAATTAGCTCCTGTACCTGAGGCATGCGTCGGGCTCCTGAGGGAATGCCACTGGCTGCCAAAAAGCCAGCGTTGTTCAGCCCTTTTGTCCCTACAGTATCTATGCAGATGCTCCTTTTCCAGCCACACTGAGGGCAGGAGCCTGAAGACCAGAGTTCCAGTGCAGTACTTCAGTTCTCTAAATGAGAACAGGTCTCCTGTAATTGATTTCTTCCCGGACCATACTGTTACTTTGCATAACATATATAGCTGCAAAAATTATGTGTATGAAATCCAGATTTTGGCTTATTAAAGACTCCACAGAAATGTTTTACAACACAATTCAAACTGAATGTTCCTGGGAAGTTACGGAGTCATCAATATAAGTTATATTCTGCAGGGGTTTTTATCTTATTATACAGCACTTGTTCAATTACAAAACTCAATGATATTTAGTAGCTATTCTGTAACACTATAGAGATTGTAAAATACTAGTGGTGGGGAAAATTGCCTTGAAGCTAGCCTTTGTCTGCTTCGCTGGGGTTCCTTTAAGAGCTAATCACTTACAGTTTTACATACAGCTTGGGTACTTTATGCTTAAAGGGTATATAAAAAGACACAGTGCCAATATAAATTTATAAAACACATATATGAGGTTTTCCACAAGTTGTATGAAGATTTATGTATGCTGTATTAACCATTATTTTAAAGCATCTTAAAAACTCCAATATATTTTAATTTTATTTTCCTCTCACATAAGCACATCTTACTAAATTGCAAGGCACCAATGCAAACCAGGCACAAAGATATTCTGTGTTTTTCCCTATTTCTGAATAAACTAATGAAATTCAGTGCTCTTCTGACTGTGACAAAGTGGACTATGGAATAAGCCCCTTGAATTTTATTACTGCTCATTCGGGCATTGATAAATTGAAATCTCTCCCAGTACAAATCCTGGCTCTAGTAAAACTTCATTAACAAGCACATGGTTACAGATCCCTACAGACAAGCTGGGCTATGGAAGACACACAAGTTACTGCACATGTTACTTTTAGGTACCTACCACCATCTAGAGGAAATACACTGTACTGCTTAAAAACCAGCACTAAAAACTTTAGTACTATTTAAAGGAGCAACTATCAAAGAAAACAGATGGCCCTTAATATCTACCCAACTATGTTGCCTGTGTTGTTCCACTCCCAATCACCCCATGGGCTGAAGAGAAAAGTCCCCTTTTAGTTCCAGCAGCTACCACAGTTAGGCTTTCATCTCAGATAGGAAAATAAGAGTGAGATTTCCTCTTTAAATAATTTTGAAAACGAAAAAAATCAATAGCTAACTGAATTGCATTGAACATTATCAGATCACAGTGATAATTTTCTCCTTTTTTATAAGGCTCCTGGGCTAGTGTCAGCAATAGCTACTGACTTCTACTTGTGTACAGCCTGTATAAACATCCCTGTGCCAGGATGCAATGTCCGGTCAGCTGGGCTGCAGAGGAAGCAGAAGCAGATCGTGACCCTGCAGCCTGTGCCAGGAGCAGCCCTGTGCTGCCCCACCTGCTCCACAGCACATCAGCCCCCAGCATGAACACTGAGGGATGGCAGGAATGAGAATGCCCATTCCTCCTGCTCTTCAAGCCACAGAGCAACAGGCTGGCAAAGCTGCAGCAGCTCTAAATGCAAGCTTCCAGAGGAGCCTCTGACAAAAGCAAACTAAGCACAAGTGAAACTCATAGAATAATTTATACAGAAAAGAAAAAGTAAACAAGTGAAAGTAAACAGAAGAGTTCAAGGGCAAATAATAGGTCAGATTGCAATGAGTGCATAGATTTTACTACCAAAAAAATTCCAGAAGTGAGTAGCAGCTATCAAACAGAACATGCTCAGGCCACCTTGTACCAGCAGAATAGCTACAGGGGCAGTGCTGGTGCAGAGAAAGATACTCTCCACTTTTTATCTGGGCCACAGAGCACTCTAGCCCTCTAAAAAAGGGTATTTTTCTGATGGAGTTATTTGAGAAGTCCTACACTGTTCTTTTTACCTGCTGTGCTTCAAAAATCCAGTATGGAAAAGCCTGACACTTGTGCACAGAGAGACAACATTCCCCCTGCCATTTACCTACCAGCCACTCAATCTGAGCTTTTACACAGCACTGAAAGCTCAGAGCACACAGTTATGGTATCCGTGAGTGCTTCTTTAGTTGGGGTTTTTTATTCACACCTTCCCTCACCCCGTAAAAGAGAGAGACCTGAGCAGACATGGATCCTTTGCCCATGTCAGTTACACAAGGGCAAACAAAATTGTTCTTTGGAAGCTCTGGCTGGATATACCAAGACCTTGTTTGGACAGATCCTTGACTACCCTTTGGACAGGGATCCATCTACACAGGACAAAAGGAAACAAAACCAGAACGGGACAGGCCCTAATGTACAAAGAACTGATGTGTGGCTTTTTTATATATATATTTCTACTTCTCAGAGATCTAGAAACCTGTTTATGGCACTTTTCAGACTCTCAAACCACTGGAAGGAGGCACTGACTGATATCTCAGTCTCCTACCAGACAGCTCTAACAAACAGGGAATAAAGGTATGGAGCAGTATCTCGAGT
Source organism: Pardalotus punctatus (assembly GCA_013400915.1). Taxonomy (NCBI): domain Eukaryota; kingdom Metazoa; phylum Chordata; class Aves; order Passeriformes; family Pardalotidae; genus Pardalotus; species Pardalotus punctatus. The sequence goes on along the minus strand of VZTX01017802.1, from coordinate 409,435 downwards.
ATAAGATGAACTCAAGCAGGAGGAAATTCCTTCAGGTTCAAATCATAGGCAACACACAAAACCCTTTCTTTTTTTTAACTGGAAAAACAGTAAGCAATTTCTCTTTTTAAACAATTGGGATTTGAAGGAAATATTATTCAGCAAGAGGAAATATTGAGGGGTGGGAGGGAGGAAATGTAGCCATTTCATCCAAATATAAAACCAGAACAATTATCAGCATTACTGAATACTGAAACAATCCAGTATCTTTCATCCCTCACCACAAATAATAATTAAAAAAAAAAAAAAAAAAAAGGCTGTTCTCTTTGAAATACAAATACGTTGCTTTTATGACTGATTATACAGGTTTTACAGCATGACTGCCTGGAAAACCTTCTGATAAGAAGCAAAGAAGCAATCACCACTCTGCACACACAGCACACCAGGACTAGGGAGAAGATTACTGAAAGGAGCACAGGAATGTCAGGACAAAGGCAGCAAGAAAATGGAGAAACAACGTTTTTGCTCATGTTTCCCACAACCTTTTTCCTAAGCCACTCAGCCATTTCCACTCACAGCTGGTCTTTCTTGCCCTGGGGAGCCCAGTCCCTGCTCCCGAGAAGCTTCAGCTTCAAGGGGAACCAGCAGAGGTTTTGGGGAACAAAGCAGGGCCGAGGGGCACATGCCTTGACGCTCATGGAGAGGGGAGGGGGCAGTGCCTGCCCCCGTCTCACACCTGAGCCTCGACACTAAAGCCCTGGCTTCGGGCAGGCAAAGATGAACATTTTCCCATCTTGCAAACAACAGTGTGTATCTTATAACTACAGTGATCAGGGGACTGGGGGGCAAAAGGCAGACTCCTGTCTGCACAACAGGCTCCTCACTACCTTGCATCAAGGACACAGGTGAGATGGGCTGGGGGAAGGCACCGACTGGGCTGCAATTCTTTAGCCTGAACCTGCTCACTCATCTGATTTGAAATGGGAACAGTGGCCCTGCACAGGCACCAGGTCATTGCTAGTGACCGCTGACAGGCACCCTCTTCTCCCACATTCCCACTGCCCCTGCATCCATCCACCCCATGGCTTTTCACCCACAGCCTGCCTGGGAAGTGAATTCTCCTGCAGGCTTTCTGTCGGTATGCAAACTAGACAGGTTTAAGAGTATCCCATTGCCATTTTGCTCAAACTCATAAGATGTGAATTAAGGTACACAAATGTAAAGTTAATGTCTCAAATTTAAGACATTTGAGAGACTCAGGAATACCAACTGGTCCATCTAATGACCTCTGTTTCTGTGTGGATGATAAAATATGAATGCATATTAATGGAGTCAGAGACTCCTGAAGCCACTTGGAAAACCTTTCTGAAGAACTGCTATGTGTTCTTCCAGAGATAGTTTCAATACGAAACTGTTTCAAACATCTCCGTGGGTTCTGAAGACTTTTTTACTTTTCCTACCAAAAAGTTGTTTCAATAATACATAAATTACATTTTACTACCTAGACAGTACCAACCTGAGGAGTATGCACTGCTTTACACTGACTGAGACAAAGAGAGAAACTCTCCCCCTCTGCTACTCTCCTCTCCATCTTGGTAGGGGAAGAAGCAAAGGAGCAAAACGTATTTTAATGAACATGCTCAGAATAAAAAATGAAAACTAAGCAAGAAAAAGCTCTGCTGATGGCTGTTTAGCCCACACCACTCTATACCTGACTCCACAGCACACATGGCTGAGCAGTTTATAGTAGAGTCTCTTTTTCTTTGCCCACTTACCACAAAACAGTGCCATCATCTAAACCAAAATGTCCTGGATCACTGCAGTATAATTTGTGGGTTTTATGTACGTAGACATTTTAACAGAGCCCTCAGGATAACTGAACACAATTTACATGGGTTCCAACATTTTTCCAGGACAGTTGAATGGTACTGTCTGTCCAAGCAGCAGCCTATGTAAGCATTAGCTTCATGGTCTGATAATAAACAAGGCATCTGGAGCAGGCCACGTTTGAATTTCAAAACAGAGCAGCTTATTCTTTGCTGTACCTTCCTGATGGCTAGACCTGGGATAGGTATTTTGCAAATACTAAATGCCACATATAACTAAGAGGAAGAGAAAATATTACCAGCCGTTCCATCTCCTGCTCCCGGAGTCGCTCTTCCCTCTGCCTCCTGTGATAGTCCATGAGGTCTTCTCTTCCTGAAATCGAGCTAATGCTGTTCTTCCGCTCTCGCATGGATGTTTGCAGAGAATTTGGTGTCTGTCTGTAACTCTCCAGATCTGGGTCATCAAGTTCCATGGAACTGGTGGAAAGGTTTCTTCGGACAGAGAATGACCTGTCAAAATCCACTGGGGAGAAAGAACTACTGGGACTTGTTCCTGAGAGTCCAAGTCTATCAAAATCATCAGGGAGATATGGGGAAGAAGGTGCTAAAAGCATCTTTTTAGCAATTCGAGGGCTTGCAGGGACGCTAAGAGTTGAACTGACATAGGGATTACTCCCAGAGACAGAGTTTGCATGTGGTGAAACCCCTGAGCTGCAAGAAGAAAAATTCAGGTAATTATCAGCATCGAAAGCATTTTGAGGTAGATCTTTTTCTCCAAGTTTTTTCCTTTTAGTATTACCCAGAGAGCTTCTGGGGGGCAAACTTAATGGCACCAGCTGGTTTTCTGTTGATTTATAAAGTCTGGGTAGGGAACGACTGTACATTCCCATATGACTTAGAGATCCACCAGAGTATTTCCTAGGCCGTGAACCCAGAGTTTCCATCATCACATCCTTGTACTTAACTGGCTTTATGTGAAGGGCCAGGCTGTTTTCAGCATTCATCCTCCTGCCTTGCTTTGGGCTAGAGGGCATGCTGGCTGCCCCAGAACTGCTGCCAGGTGAAAGCACCAGCTCGTTCCCCGAGCTTCCATTCCACATAGTCAGAAGAGAGCCTGAGATCTTCCTTGACTCCAGCATTCCTGGGAAGTAGATGTTGTCATAAGATTTATTTCTCTGACTGTACTTCGAGTAGTGAAACTTATCCATGTGTCCAAGAGATTTTTCATTTTCTCTGCTGGCATGAATATCAAAATCTGTCCTTCCTGAACTATATCCACTGAGGGATGGAGAAGTGCCTGATATGGAACCCAAATGTTTTACAGAGATGCTTTTATCTGGAAGATATAGGCTTTCACACGGGAACTGCTTGCCTCCTTGAATTTTGTTAATAGAGTGTGTATTTTTAACACTGGAGGAAGGATTAGGTTTAATTGGCATAGGTTGTGAAAGGGTTAAATAAGAGCCAGCATAGTCCCCATTTGTTTTAAATTTAAGAGTTGATGAATATTTCTTTGTGTTGAGGTTTTCCATAATATCCTGGAGACCATTTTCAAGGGAATTTGCCACAGAACCCTTTCCCAAACTAGCATTTTGTAATTCCATCTGTTTTTGTGAGTGGCTATAGTCTGCCATAATCTTATTGGAATCTGTAAAGAAGACAGAACAAGAAAAAAATTTTTAGCAAGTAAGTAGCCACTTGCATGTGCATGCCTGCAAAATAACTTGAAAAGATCACTTTTTGCAATAATTACTATGCTTGTAATAAATGTCTCATATCAGTAAGCAAAGGAAGAGATGCACAATTTTCCCATGAGTTTCTGCAAAAGATGGGAGACTGAAAAAAAAGGGGTAGAGGCACAAAACCAAATTCATACCAAAATCAGCAACACAGTTGGAAAGAGGCTAGACCCTTTCTTTGCTGTCCTATCCATTGCAGGAGCCTCTGGCTCAGCCTTTATAATCCTGAGCTTCTTAAGATATCCACAAAGTAAGGAAGAATTACCGTCCTGATGTTTTACAGCTGAGGAACTAACATACAGGGAGAATGTGTAAAGCAGACAGCAGAGTAAAGAACCCAGCTCAGGTCTCCCAGGGCCAAAGACACAAGATACTGCTCTGGATCAGTTCTTCCTTTAATCTGTGCAGCTAGTGCATCTGAGCCCCAATACACTAGCGAGCTCAATTTAAAGCTCAGTAGGAGTCTGTAACCTTTCTGCTTACTTTGTGGATGATCCTGAGAAGCTTAACGGGAAAGTACAAAACCAAGACACATTTTCCAAGGTGTTTCAGCTTATTGCTCTAAAAATATGAAGCTTTAACTACATCTGCAAAGACCATTTTGGTTAAAAGACAACCTCAAGGAAGTAGAATTCTAGGCTGTGTGACTTCATTCAAAACAACAAAACCAAATGACTATTAAAAATACTGATGGGAGTGAACGTTACAGATCCTAATGAATCTTCAGAAATCTAATTTATACTCAGGAAGAGAGTACAGACTGAAAAAACCTTTGCTGTGGTGGATGTTATTGTTCAACAATGTGTCAAGCTCTAGCCTACAGTTCTGAGCTCCACTTTGCCAAAAGCAAAGAAAGCAATTCAGCTCCTGACAGTGCCAGTTACTGCAGCAGATACACAGGACCCCCAGCAGGCTTACACTGAGACCTCAGCTGATGTAGAAATGACACCATCAACATTTACAGCAGCTCCTGGGATGTGCTAGTCTATGCTTTGAACTAATAAAGCACTCCTGAGTGTGAGTTCCTGCAGTGCCAGCAAGTGCTGCTTCTGAAAATAAGGGTCAAATCTGGGATTTACTCTCGGCTAAGTCACATTTCACCTGTGACTTCAGCCTCCTCATGAAAAACTGAATTTCAGCTTGTCAATCGGTGGAAAAACCTAATGTGTAAAGTACCCTTAAAATCCTTGGAGGCAATATTTCAGTCCTCTCCCAAGCACTGCTTCAGGCAATTATATGATCCAAAAGACAGAATTTGTCCCCCAGCAGAGCTCATATGGTCCAGTTTCATTGAGGTTCACTAGGTTCAGATCTTGGGAGGTTCTCCTTGATTATTATGGAAAATAAAGTAAGCTTAAGAACAAAGGTAACCATCATTAATAATGGAGTTGAATAGGCAGAAGATAAAAGGAGTCAGCAATAGGGGACACAAACACAAAAATCAAAGTAAAATAAAACACCTTCTTGACCATGATGGACCTGGCTAAGCAGATGTTATACACTGTTGACACTCAGGAGTGCTTTATTAGTTCAAATTACAAGCTCTGGTAGTGGCCAAAAACATTAACTTGCACCTTCAAAACTAAACCTCAAGTCTACCATTACATATAATTTAATATTTCTATGCTGGCTGTAATTATGGGATTTATATTATATTTATAATTTTAACACACTTGTTATGACGATACAACTATCTAAGTTGCCTTTGAACCAGCGAGTTTACAGAGTTCTCCATCAGACCATCACCACTTCGAGCAGTGAAACTGCAGTTTCTTACATTGTGATATTTTACTTGACATTTTTTAGCTATTTTCATAAATTTTGATAACAGCAATGATGAAATTCAAATGAACAAAAGGATGAATGTGACCCAAATTCAAAGGAACTCTTGTCAGGACAACATAACATCATCTGGAAAAATTAAGCATTCATCATATTAGTGGTGTTTTAAGGAAGAAGAATAAGATGTAGAAGTTATTTAAGTGCCCAGATATAAAACACAATGTATATGCCTTATGTACTTGGCCTTCCACTGTGGAACAGACCCTAATTTCCATCTCAGTCTCTTTTTCTCCTCCCCTCTTACAAATCTCTCTTAAAATTGAAATCTAATCTGATATGAAACTTTCACTGTCCAAACCTTAACTTGAACAGAGCTAAGTTAAAATATTTTTGCATAAATTTCACTGGCTCCTCTATAAATAGCTTGGCAGACACATTAATGGGACATTAATAATTGTTCATTACTCCCTTGCAACAGCAGTAGGCACATTTAATCCTACAAAGACTGGATGCTTTTGCCAAAAAACAAGTTAGCTCATGGAAACTTTCATGCCTGTTCACCACAGCAGTGAAGGGTTCATTGTACTTGAAATCCAAACAAGTACAGTAAGAAAAGGTCACGATACCTTCATGTAGCCACTCCAGTTCATCTTTTCTCTACTATCCCTTACGTCAGTTCTTCTGCATTTTTGTTTCCAACACCACAGTGCCCGCAATCGTACAGTTAAATCCCAACTGGACAACAGCACGTTTAAATAAACCATAGCTGCTTCCCACCAACCAGATCTTGTTTGTTTTGTTTATTTTTAGGGTAATGTTTGAGCAGAAACTTTATGAATATGCCAGGATGTGTTCCACATCCTGGCTGATGCTGTCTTTGCATGCAGCTACAGACACTGAGGATGGGAGCTTTGGCTCGTGACGTGCCCTGAACCCATCCTGCATCCAGGTCAGCCCCAGCTTTCATACTCAGCACAAGGGTCCTCTGTTTAACAAAGTATTTGCTGCCTGGAGCTACAGAAGGAAATTCTTCTTTTTTTTTAATTTTATTTTCTCCCCCCATTCCTTTTCTTCCTTTCCTGAGTTGTTTAGCTGGGGGTCACTGATATCTATTCCAGACAGGCATTAAACTGATGGGGGAGGGTTGGCTGTCTGCAGCATATCCAGCTGTGGCCTTGTTCTGCCTGGTAAATGGAGTTAGACATGGAATAAGAACAGAGCGCTGATCTTATCCATGTGTCAGGAGAATTAAAGGGACAAAATCAATTAGAAATTCTGAAAGATCTCAGTACATTACAAACAAACTTCATTTTAATTGATTACCTGATCCAGCATTCTGGAAGGAGGAGAGGTTACTTCTGTTTGGCATCATATTTGTCTTCTACAGGATGGTTAAAATGACACTAATTTGAGTGAACCATATAAATTTTGACCTGCAAATAAAGTTAAAAAAAAGAGAAACACATTGTGTTAAGAAGTGTATTCTGGGAACATTTTTCAAGTGCATAATGTAGAACACAACTGGATTTTCTTATGGTAAAATTTCCAGAGACAACTCAAAAAGAAATATGTTAAAAGGTATTTGCAAAGAACACTCCATGTTTAACGTGGAGACTGTGAAAAAAAAAGCCAAACCTGTCTGCGGTTGGTTTATCAGTTTAAAAGTACATATAATTTGTTTAGACGATCAGCCATTATCTATAACCCTGACTCTCTACAGGCAGTTTCTAGTTACACTCCTGAGTTTTGTCTGTGATCCTGTGGCTTTGTTAAGGAATCACTAACAAGGTTGCACTTCACTGCTGAAGGCTTTATTTTGAAAGTCCATAGCCCAATTTCAGCCCACACAACACTGGCATCCTGCAATCATGTATAAACCTATGCAAAACTAGGCATGTGATCCAAAACACAGAAAATGTTTTGGCATGCAATGATTTCTGAGTTTCCAAAGAAGCCAGACTAGGAACGCAAAGGGATTCCTGAATGTTTATTTAAGAATGAATTAAAAATTGATATGGCTACAAGAGAGACTTGGCTTAAAAGAACTGCCAAAATTAAATCCCACTAATAACTAAAATTAAATCTAAATCCAAATAGAAGACCTCTCGTGAGTTGCTCTATTAAAAGATTTATTTATTTTTTATACACATCTGTTTTTAAAAGGTTGACAAAATTTTTTTTTTTTAATTGCATCAAGAGACAAAATTAATGGTGACCATCTGTAGGTCCTCTGGGCTTAGCTCTGGACAAGCAAATAGGAATGTGTCAGAAAAACAAGTGAAGAATGGAGACAGATGTCTGGGGCTGTCTAGAGACAAGCCACCTATTTAATTAACTGCAGTCATCCCAGCCCCAAGGTTCCAGGTCTCTGGTGCGCAGACTTTCCATGCCATGCTTTTTCATGTTACCCTCCTGGGAGCACAGCCCTGGGAGACGGGAGCTGGGTGCTGAGCCTTGCAGAGCGAGGCTCCTTCACTCTGACCTCTGGCTTCTGCCTCACCTGCTCCCCACAAGCTGCTCTCCCGAGGGGGCCTGGCCCTGTCCTTTCACTCTGTTCCTCCAGGAATTCCCCTGTGCTGGCCTCACTTTTTTTTGCTGCTTCTTTCTCTGTAGAGGTTACTTCTCGGTCCTAAGGAAAGAGTTTCAACCCCAGTGGGCACATTCTGCAGATGGGGCTTCCTCCAAGACCACATGATCCACTGTTCCCCAAAAATGGCACTACTCTCCAAGGAGCCAGGGGAAGGAAGGAGACCCTCAGGAGTGCTGCAGCTCCTGAAGGGACTCACCCACACGTCCAGCCTCTCCAGCACAACAGGACTGAAATTCTCCAGAGCAGATGATGGGAAAGAACATGGGCAGCAGAGAGCTTTTCAACCCAATTTTTATGCTCAACAGGTTATTTTATTGACATGAAACACTTACCATCCATTTTACCTCATTTGGTCGTCCAACCCATGGACAGACCCCTTCCCTAATTCCTCAGATCCTTCAAACTCGAAGCCTGCATGGCATCCCAGGCACTCAGCCGTGCTGTAGCGGGGCTGGGACTGCCCAGGGAGCCCCGGCAGAGCTGCAGCTCCAGGCAGCTGATCCAGCAGGAGCGACAGCGCCTCTCCCACTTGTCTGCACACCAAATGCTGAAGGACCAGGACACAAATCCAGTTCATACTGCTGCTGTGTTGACACCTTGGCATATTGCTTGTGTCAGCTCTAGCAAAAATACTGCTCTTTGTGCCCAGAGGTCCCCATAAAAGAAACAAAAATTTAACTTTTCAGGCCATGTTCGACTTGACACAGAAAACTAGTGATACTCAGTATTTCACACTGGTCTGCAACAAAGATGTCACTGTATCATTGCACAGAAAAACCAGATTTGGACAATTTGGAACTAGAAGACAGAATAAAGGGTTGGTAAAAAAGAAAGGAAGATTCATTGCATTTTCTGTGTCTCTAACATGGCTGCTTTATGGTTAAGATCACCAAAAACTCCATCCTTTCTATCTTGTGAGATGACAGCTACTTAATCAATGTGACAAACATTAAGGAGAGCACAGCTGAAAGGGAAGGGTTTCTATGCAATTAAAAATTCAATCTTTGATTCAATTTGGTGAACACCTGCATTTGCTAATAACCTTTTTTAAGGTTAAATATTTATATGGTTTCAGTTCAGGTTTTCGGACTCATTACACATCTCTCTTCCTAGAGTATGAGAGATCAGAGAAGTCATCACTTAGTAATAACTGGATTTGAGGGAGGAAGAACTTTCTAAAAACTCTCCACTGTGAGCAAAAACAAGAAACAATCAATGAGCTAAGATAACAAACAGCTCTAAATCCACAGTATATCTGCTCTCATGAAATCATATTGTTTCAGATGAGGTTATACAGGGCCTCCAGCAAGGCTGACTCTCGTTACAGAGCACATGCCACGCTCTGCCTTGTCTGGAACGAAGCAAAATGATTTCATCTGGGATTTATAAAGTCATCTGAAGTGAATGTATACAGCATTACCAATCATGCTTCATCTCTACAGTGCCCAGGCCAAATTAAGTTTTGTTTCACTAACGACCAGAAGAAACAGTGATTCACAACTCAGGCAGCAAGTTAAACAAAGGATTCCAGTTTTAAGATATTGTAACACCGGGTGGCTTTACAGTAAGAACTCCTTTCCCTTGTGCAGAGGTTTAACCCCAGCTGGCAACTCAGCACCCCCAGTTGCTCACTCGCTCCCTTCCCAGGATGAGGGAAAGAATCATAAATGAGGGAAAATTCGTGGATTAAATTAATGACACTTTAATAGATAAAGCAAAAGTCACATACAAAGCAAAGCAAAGTAAGGAATTAAACCCCCAGGAAAGCAGGGTTCCATCACTCTGAATGTTCCATCCTCTTTTTGTTTCCTCTCCCAGCTTTATATGCTGATTTTGATGCCATATGATGTGTGATACCCCTTGGGTCAGTTGTCTCAGCTGTGTCCCCTTCAAACTTCTCATGCCCTGCCAGCCTTCTCAGTGGCATGACAGAAGAAGGTGAACAGTCCTTGACTCAACAGAAACACTACTTAGCAACAACCGAAAACATCAGTGTGTTATCAGCATTATTCTCATACTACATCCAAAACACAATGCTGTAACAGCTACCAGGAAGACATTAACTGTATCCCAGCCAAAACCAGGACACTTTAGTGTAGAAGGCAAAAGCTGCAGCTCAGTCAAGCCACAGGCATGCTACCTGTGTACACAGCACTACCCAGCATTTCATCCTTAGATTTAGGGTGACGTTCTCCCAGCACATAAACTTCTCACCTCTTCCTTTACTACTGCCAGGGCTGATACCTACCTCCCTTTGGCACAGCCTGCTCTGGCACCCACTTTGCTTTTATGATACCAATCAAGTGGGTTGCAGTGCCTCAGGCATTGCTAAGGGGCTTCTCTGACTGAAAATAAACAGCCAGTTTTAAACAAAACTCTCAAACTTGGCCATCTATCTTTTAAGGCTTTTTTGGTTTTCCTTGTTTTTTCATTTTCAGTTTCTCACTGAACATTAACAGCGGCTCCCTGCAGCTCCTGGCACCTCTACTATCTCTGACATTTCCCTTTAGAAACTCCTACAGCAGTGTATTCCCACTCCTGGAAAACAGATGAAACCCCAAGTGATGGAGGGTGAGGACAAAAGCCCATCATTGGCAGCGTCTGCACATCATTAGACTTCCATTTGATCTGCAATGAGATCTTCAAATTATTAGAGTCTGTTTCAACTATTCCAATAAAACACACACTGTTTTGGAAACCAGAAAGCCTCTTGAATTTTCACACCCTGAACAAAATTTGGTGAATGGGTGCTGATGGCTTCAGCGCCTGGAGATTTCATTTTCTCTGAGTGTAGCACGCCTACGTGCATAAACAGACTGTTCCATTACCAACTTGATTTACCTTTTTCCTTCATAATCTGAGGACAATGTACTTACTCTGATTAAATTAAACCTGTTTTTATTCCTGACTTACTCTGCTTATTTACAAATAAAAGTCTTGATAGGCTCAATCTGATCCCTGGAATCTACTGTTTACCTCCAAAACACTTCGGTGTAAATCCATCTTTCCCCAAGCTCACTGTCAAACTAAAACTATATATTCACAGAAAGGCACCTCCGTAATTTGGTGGAGATTCTGTACCCATGAATGGACACACCATTAAGAGAGAGCAAAGCCATCTCTGACAAAAAATGGACAACTCAGCAAGGCTGTGACCAAAAGGTTGCCTTAAGCATCCTTCTTCATTTCCTCCTCCTCCCCCACAACATAATACACTAGACCCCAAGGTACAGCTAATTTCCTGCCAGCATAGCCCTGAAATCTGCACAGTGCCTTTTCGAGATGTAAATCCTGCAACACATAGGTCCCTGCATGCAAGTGAGCACAACGTCTGGTTACAGGCAAAGGGTGTTTTAGTTCCTAAAACTCACAGCTTGGCACCTTCAGCAACACTAAATAAATTAAAAATCAAATATATGTGAATCAGATTTGACTAAGCCACTCCCTTGCAATCCTGCAGGTTTCCGATGTGGAAAAGGGTGTGGCAGAGGAAGTCGCTCTTATGGCTTACCTCTTCCTCTGAGAAATTACCACAATGGATGTTGGAGAAGGAGGAGAAATAAAACAGTGCAACAGAAAATACCCTAAATAACATTATCTCCCTTGTAAACCACATATATTTTACTGTAATAATCCTCCCAAAATTGCACTTAAACATGACATTTTTAATTACTCTGTCTTACTGTTAAAACATTATTCTCTCCTGTTTGATAAGGATTGATGTTGTAGGCATTGTCACAGCAATTGCTCTTTCCAGTAGATGGACGTAATCATTTTAATCAGGTCACGACAGCTGACAATTTTAAATGTGCATCAAAAATGCAAACATTCGTTACCATGTAAATATTACAGTTGGGTGACTACAAACTGAGGGTCAAGCCATTGATTAAGAGACACAAATAAAAATGCCAGGGAAGATGCTGAAGCTTTATAACTTTTGTGCCATAACAGCTACCCCTACCTGAAACTGAAACTGTTAAAACACTCATTTCAATGAATCTAAACACATTCCTATGCATTTGGTAGGACACGAGACTAGAGCACCTACTCAAACAGCATTACTTTAGCAGGCATCACTGCCTCCTCCTTATCTTACAGTCACACAAACCGCTGTTTCATCTGGACTAGTTCACTAAGATAAGTTGAAGGAAGAAGGAGAGTTAATTCTTTTCTGCTCAAACAAAAGCCACTGACAGGTAGAAACATACTAGAAGAGATTTCTGTTAAAACAATGAACTCCTTTCATCATGCAGAAAACCAGGGCTGGCAGAGGACATGCCAAACTCCAGTCATACTCATCTTTTCTATTTTGGTACCTTTCTGGTAGTTAAGCTCAAGAGTCAGTTATGTGACCCAATGACTGATTCATCTCATGACAGTAGTGACAAGCTCTCTAGAATCACTCTGACATTATTTCATTAAATCCTTTCCTATTGAAAATTTGAGTATGCTTAAAAGATTTGCAAACTGAAACTTTAAAATTTCACACAGTGATGGCAAATAAAAAGCTCTGCTGGTGGGCCGTGACTGCCTACTGTGCAGACTAAGAAAACCCAAACCAAACAACACAGCTGGTGTAGAAATAAATACACATAAATACTCTGGACCAATATAATTCTCATTCCTGAAGCCTAAGACATGCAGACTTTCTTAATCTAAAATTTCTTGAAGGGGATTGAGTGCAAAACAATTATGTATCCGAATTCATATCCTACAAGAGCAGAAATTCTCACTGTACAACAGCAGAAGGATCTTAAAGAGAAGTTTCTCTGTTCCCATCCTACTTGACATGACAAACTTGCCCCAAGGACACCCGTGACAAATTCAATGAAAGATGGTAGGTAAGGCCCAGAAACTCTAAGCAGATAGAAAAACTAATCAAAACAGATTCAAAGATCATCCACTCTTTTTTTCTTTTTTTTTCTTAAATGTTCTTACCATTTTCCCCCCATCTATTCCATTTTCCCACTCTCAGGCAACCTTTGCCCATGATCTGCTTTCCTCTGTGCTGATTTCTTTCACTGCCACTTTGTGCCTGTCACGTCCTTCCGTTAATCAGTTCTCTCCAGTGCCCACTTATTCTGACAGTTTCTGTCTCTTGTTTTGCTCATCCATTTCTCCTCAATTTGTCTCCTTCCCGGGATGTTTGCCCCATATTTCCAAATGTCCCCTCTAGTTCTTTAACGCCTCTTCATGTCCCAGCACTCACTCTCAGGGCAGCCAGCATGCCCCCAGACTAAATGCTTCTCATCACACTTGCCTGGCAAACCACACTAGCGACAGTGACAGCTGAAGTGGCACCGCTGTGGCTGCTGTGCTACCAAGCCATGGGTCTGCCTGCCCTAACACAGGGCAGCATTTATCAGCAGGTCCCAGGACTGCGTTTCCTCAGGCAAGCAACAGTGGTGTGATACCTGCAGTTACACCAGCTACTATAATAAAGGAAGTTTAAATGGTTCACTTAAAAACTGACTCCACCTGAATGAGATCTCAGTATGAAGAAAACCCAAACTTGGTGATATTTACGCAGTTCACTCTACACTGCAGTCTCTAGAGGACCTTCTTTCTACAGGGGAAAACCCCCCTTGGATTTCTGTGGCATCTTGGATGTGCTCCACCAGTCTAAAACAAATCCTAAATGAACAGCACCTGTTCAAAACATCCAGAACATCATTTTATAGCTGCTCATTTAATTCAATGGGAAACACTGTTTGCCATGCTGGCAGTTACCACACACCATAACTTACCACTCATTTTAACAAATTAAAATGGAAAGAATACACTACACGTGCAGTGAACACAGCATTAATTCCTTCACTTGCCTGCACCCACTTTGATTATTTCAGCTTTTCTCTGGATCTTCAAGTGGAAAAGACAAAGAAGAACTTCCCATTTAAACATGTTCAGTCCTTCTGATCCAACTCCAGCCCCAAGATGGATTTGCATTCTTCAGCTCACCCCATCTCCACTTCCTATCTAAACCCAAAATACTTCAAATTTTTCATGATGGGCTTTGTTCCTTCTCAGCAACAGTCAACTGATGTCTTTGACTACTTCCAAGGAGCTGGTTGATAATTGTATCTGGTAAGCATGGACAGTAACTAATATGGAAAAAAATGAGCACTTTTCCTGTCCTGGCTGATGGCAAAGACTTCCATTTCCTCGGTAAAAACAGGGACACACCAGTGAGTCCATTTAGCATTTGTCAAAATGGAAGCAAAATAAATTGCTGGTGTAGAGAAGGAACTGTGTAAAATGAACTATATAGAAATAGTAGGGTGTTACTGCTTGACAGCCCTGAAGGTATCTCTTTCTCTGTAACCCTCTTAGTTCAGACTACCCCTCCCCGTGACAGCAAAGGTAGGCATTCTCCTGTCTTCTGATCACTTAATCCCCTTTCTTTCCTACATTGCTGCCTTCTGCTGTGGGAAAGCAAGCCCATCCTCATCCTTTGCAATTCCATTCTATCATGCCTTACTTCCTCCCATCTCTCATATCTTCCCATGTTAGTAACTTATCTTTGAGGACATTATCCATGAGAATATAGTGAAAGCAAAAACTAAAAAGTTCACTAAACATGAAAACTTGCAAAAATAGGCTGTTCTTGTGTCCTTCTTCCCCCAAAAGAGAGGGAAGTTGTGGCACAAAAATGAAATATTCACCATGTTCTGACTGGCAACATGTTCACCCAGATGCCCTGGAGATGCAGACACAGAGGATTCGGGCACATGCAGAGTCAAGGCACAGAGACAAGATGACAGGTTGACAAGATGAGCATTTGGGGGAAAAGGAACTGGTGACAAAAGCCATGTGTATGAGATCAAGCAAGCACTCAGCGGTAGGAGCAGAAAACCCATCTCTTGAGTCTTTATGTAAGCTCAGACAGTCTATTTACACTTCTGCACGGAGGTAAATTCCTCAGGCAGCTTTGGGGCAAGAGGAGAAGGAGCAGGAACTGCAGTTTCCAGCCCGTTCCTCCCTTTGCTCGTGGGCAGCAGGTATCTTCCCGAGAAAGCTCTGATCTCCGAGCCGAACTCACCAAGGAGCGCGGGGCTCCAGGCGCCGCCGAATCCTACCCCGGCTGCTGACAGGGTTACACGAGGGGGAACTTAGGAGCTCTAAATCTGTCAGGGGAGACCGAGCCTCAAGCCTCGATTTCCGTCCGCAAGCCGCTCCGCCGTAACGCCGGGTTCCTGTTGCAAAACTCCAGCGATGCCGAGACGGCATCCATCGCCGGCTCAGCCCCGGGAACCCATCCCCGCCGGGCACGGCAGCCCTCGCACAGCCGCAGGAGCCTTTCCAAGCCACCAGCCGAACAAAGGAACGCGGACAAAGAGCCTTGTCCCACGTCTTCCTCTCCACCAGGTAGATTGACGATGGAAAACCAAACCAAGCAAAGCCAAGCCCCACCGTTCCTCCCTCGCCTCCCCGGACCTCGGACAGATGCCCCCGCCGCCCCCCGGGGCAGAGGCCTTGTTTGCCGGCGGGGGCGCGGCAGAAAAGGGGGGAACACCCGGACAAAGAGGGAGAAGCGTCTGGCGACGAGAGGGATACGGAGGGAGCCCCGTCCCTTTCAGATGCGGGGTCTCTGCCGAGCCGGGCGGCAAAGGGGGGACCCCGCCGCCCCCACCCGTCAGACGTGCGAAGGGGCCGGAGGCAGGGGAGGGGAGGGGGGTTGGTGGCGGCACAAACTCCCTTAAAAGTAGCCCAAAAAACGGGGACGGCTGCGAGCCGCTGAGCCGGCGTCAGCCCGGGCTCTGCATGCCCGGGAGGGACCCTCTTCCCATCCCCGCGGGGCTCCACCGCCTCTTCCCATCCCC
>VZTX01017802.1:339294-393694 GCA_013400915.1 Pardalotus punctatus | reverse complement strand
GGCGAAGGGCAGCGGGGATGGGGGGGAAAGGGAGGGAGCGGGGGGTGGACGGGCGACAACGGGGAAACGGGCGCAGGGATATCCCCCCGGAGGGGCCGCCGTGAAGCTCTTCGCGATCCATAAATATGAGTCGCCAGGCAATTTCCTGCCCGCGAGATTAGCTGAGCAAACAGGGCGGCGCTGGCAGGGCGCGGGCTAAAATTTCCGTGGCTGGGGCTGGGGCTGCGCTTTACCTGCGCCCGCCCTCCACCTCATCTTCCTCCTCCTCCTCCCCGGGACAGCCGTGTTGCAGACGGGGCTGCTCTCCGCCCTCCCGACCTCGGAGCGGAGCCGGGTTGCCTCCGTGCCCTGGTTGGGGCGTCCCTGCCACTCACCCAGCCCGGGGTCGCACCCTCCCGCTGCCTGCCTGAGGTGTCCTGGGATTCGGGATTTTCTCTTACCTGAGAAAAATACACACATGAAAGTATGTGTGTGTTCATAGACACCCTCGTGCGTATACACACACGGGGCTCCCAAAAGACCCCCGTCTAGTCCGCATGCATCACCGAAGGATGCAGCTGCCGCCACAAGCATTTTGCTGTTCCCAAAGCAGGGAACGGGCTGGTGAGCCCGGCCGGCCCTTGCTGGGAGTGTTTTCACACCAAAGCAATCCTATAAATCAGCACCGGTCGGGAAGGCGTCATTGCCAGAGCAGCGCGTCTCACCCGTCCCGTGTTTGGCAAGCGGCTGGAGGTGCCAGCCCGGACCCTTCAGGGGTCCTGGCTCAGGAGCCTGCTTAAGTGACAGAGGCAGCGAGGTCACCTGCGGGGTTGGAGCTGTTACAAAGAAAAGAAAAAGGGGACAAAGCCTCCGGGGAGGTGTCGTCCCACGCCGGGGGTCACTGGGTGCTGGGAGCGCAGGGTGTATAACCAGCCTTGGCTTTCCGAGCGCCTGTGCAGTTTCAGCTTGGTGAGGCAAACCCCGGCGGTGAGAGCTGCGAGCCAGCCTGGAGGACTGTGCTCAGGGCAATGAGCCAGAGTATCCTGCACAGCGATCTCGTTTCGTGCTGTGTGGCCTCCTCACTCTACCTTTCCCCGTTTGTTTCCCAAAGAGGAAGTTTGGGAATCGCAGCACTTACCTGCTGTGCAGGGGTCCTGTGGGCTGCGTCGAAGCCCACCCCCGCTCGGCCAGGTGAACCGTGACCGCTGACTGTTCCCATGTGCCACGAGGAAACGGAGCTTGCTGTGATCCAGTTCCTGCCTTCCAGGGGATATTTTACTTGGCTAGAACTGATACTTTATTACAATATAAACGTTGTAGTAACTCATTAATGTCTGGAATCTGTATAGTGACATCCACAATACTAGAAAATATTTTTTAAAAAGCCTTTGGCTCTCCTGGTGTCTACTGTAGTTTACATATAAAAAGACAAGCTTTGAGACAAGTTACTCTAAAAGGCCAGAACCTAGATGGTCTTCTGTGATGCCTCCACAAACATCTCAGTGCTTCATTTTCCACTAGCATTGAACCTGACTCTTCTGTTTTGTTCATTGAGCAAGCAAGGAGAAGTACATGGACTTAAAAAATAAAAGCATATGTGTGTAATAAATGCAGAGTTAAGGACATGCTCACAGCTGGTAGAACTGAAAATTACTTTTAATCCTGCCACAGCCAGAACCAAAAGCAGCCAGCCTTCCCTTCATCTCATGTGATCTTCCTTTTCCTTTTAAGTGGGAAAAACTGTAAGTAATAGTCTGCAAAAATGACCCTAGGGAAAGTGAAGCCTAGGAGTATGGAAGGCTGCAACTTTGCTCTTGCGGTTAAACTGTTACTCTGAAGGACTTGTGATATGCTGGCTGAAATGTTCCTTCACTTAGTTCCTACCCAGTAGGTGAGGTGGCAACAAAGCATGGGTAAGGCAGACCATATGTTTCACCTGATACTTGTATGCTGGGAAAACTTTGTCTGAATCAGTGTCATCTGCTTCTTTCCAGCAAAAGAAATAAAAGTAAAGAATAATACTTACTTCTAAAATAATAGTAAGTACTCAAAACCAGCCATAGGTGAGGCTCTAAAATAACTTGGTAACTTGTAATGTTTAACAGACAGGAGTCTGGCAATTTAAAACAACAACCAAAAACCTGTCTTGGATGTTTTATGAGTAGGAAATACTTAAAAATTAGGAAACAAGTGAAGCTCCATAAACTACGGAGCTGAAAACTCTTGTTGGAGCAAAAGCAGCAATACTACTTCTAAAGAAACTCAGGAAAAAGTATATGGAGACTTGCACAAGAGCTACAAGTCATAGATTGGTTCAACAGTCCACCTAGCTAGTGTTAACTATTTTCATAGCAATTGCACAGCTACATCAACTGTACTGCATATCACTGAGGCTTTTAAAATTCTCCACCCCTCAATATGTAACCATGCCCAGTAAAAGTTTAGTTTCCATGGAAATTCATATAAGTGGAAATCAAATGCTGGAATGTTTGCAAAAAACATGCTTTAATCAGGAGCATTGAAACTGGTAATAAAATGCCATTTTATTACCATACTTCAGTGCCATGCTTCTATAAGATAGAAGGAGAGATCACTTCAGCTGCTTCAGAACTGAAGTAATCTCTGAGCAGGCACCCACAATCACAACCTCTGCATTCCCTAGTCCCTTAGCTTTACAGGTTTTAACCACACCAAGTGTGGACATGACTGCATTTCTGTCAAATGAGCCAGAACCCACAGCTGGGAGTTGATTCAGGCTTTATGTTACCTGCAGGAGGAGAGGTGATTCCCAGCCTGACAAAATCGGTTGAGATAAAGCTTCCAATTGATGACTGGGTGCTGTTACAGTCTCTTCTTTGGTGGCAAAGTTTCTTCTATTTTGTGCCTTAAGTACTAATTTGGATTCACAATCTATGATTTGTGACTTTCTTTGGTGGGGCAATGCAATTACTTATGAAAACCAGATAAGAAAATGATCCAGGTGAAACCTCTTCCTTCCCAACACCTCTACCTCTTCTGAAAAAGGTCCAAAAAGTACTCGCATTACAGTGACTGAGGAGAAGAGAAACAAATATATCTGAGCAGCTGTGCTTGGGACTGAGCCTCTGTTTCTTGAACCAGTTACACCACTACAACAATGGATTATTAATTTGCACCTTTTTTGAACAAACCTATCACAACAAATAAAGTCATAAGGATTCAGTGCTTTCCAGCGTATAACCAGAGCATTTTGCACCACTGTGAAGCTGTTGCTTGTCATTACAGAAAACTGCATAATTGTTTATAGCTTGAAAATAGTAACAATGGTCACAACCAGAACTTTGGGTGAGACTTCAAAGCAAGCAGTGATTCTTCTGCTGTAACTTCCTCAAAGACATTTTGAGACAGGGTAGCAGGCTGGATTCTAGGTTATGAAAGAATTTTGATTTTTAAGGTTCGTTGGGAATCTCTGCAAAATCAAAAGGCAACATGGAGCATGACTGCATTCATCAGTACCATTCCAGTGAAAAAAAATCATCCTGTAGTTACACTGGTCATCCTAGTTAAAAATCTAAAAATCTATTAATGCAGCACACAGTGAAATGTGTATCAGTAATAAAATAGTATAAGGTGGGGTTTGACCAGTGGAGTGTTCTTGTGACTTGGCCTGAAACTTTCTTAAACTGTCACACAAGAGCTATCAAGAAGAAACTGCCTGGGGAAAATAAGTTACATGAGTAATCAAATCTCATGCTCCAGGGCACAAGTCAATTGCTGGAAGGGTCAAGAAAGGAATTTCCTTACTCTCTTCCTTTGCAGAGTTGTACACAATTAAGTAGGTTGTAATTGCAAGGCAAAAAAACCACTTATCTTTTTTGTTTTTCTGAATCATCAGGCACTGGCTGCTTTTGCAGCTGGATTCAGAGCTTAAGGGACAAGTCTGGTAGGTGGGATTTGTTGCACTTCTGTGAGTTTTTGCCCAGATTTGCAGCACAGTTGAGAGGTTTGCTCTTCCTTTATTCCGACTGTCTATCCCACAGTATGACTGTGTTGCAGAACTACAATTAAAGTGAGTCTAATTTAGGCAGTTAATTTTCTGTTAATAATAAGTAGTTACCTTAAAAAAATCCCTCTGTCTATAGTTGCACAACTCATAATGATTCATTTAAGTAGCAGCAGTGTTGTATCCATAATGGCCTAAAGATATAAACAAGACAGGATTTGTTGGAAAGGTAACCATTTTTTATTAAGCAACTGGACCATTTAATGCAATAAAAGATCGTGCAATTTTTTCATTAAATAGAGTGTTTTTTGTAATCAAAAGAATTTTTGCTACCACAGGATGGACATGGCTTCAAATCACAAGAGCACTCCCCTATTAGCTTGTGTATGGCTCTCTGTCTTCACAGCTGATTAATTGCTTCCCTTTCCTAGAATCAGCGTGTGCTCTGATGAGTGGGGGTGGCTTAGGGCTTCATTAGCCAGCTCTGCTACTGCTGCTAAGCTCTCTACAGTGGTAGTAAAGTGTTTTTTCCTGTACACAAGTACGTTTTTGATATATAATCTATGAGAAAATATGTTGAAAACTACAAGTGCTAGCAAAACCTTGGTCAGGGCTCCTCATAGATGCCAAAACAGCAGGAAAGCATTTGGCACAAGATGTGGAGCGAATTCTGTATACACTGGTTTACAATTATAGTCACAGATTAGGACAGCTAATAGTTTTGTACTCAGTGGCTGGATACATGGGTACCTTCATTCCATCGCTGCCCGTCCTAGTCTTTTACCCAGCAAGCAGTAAGTCCTTACCTACACCTAAGTTTGGGGCCTTATGATTTTCTTCTGATGCCAAGCCAGGGAAGTTTTTATTCTCCTTTGGTCTGTATTTATCAAATCTGGTTGCATATACAACAATACTGTGGGTCATGTCAGTAAGACACTGCTTTCTTTAGTAGGAAGTAAGATGAAATCCAAAGCAATTTAAGTTACTTGCCCAAGGTTACACAAGAAATCTCAGTGGGGGGTGAGGAATGGAACACAAGAACCAAAGTTACTGCTTTAATTTCACAGTTAATCTGTGTAAAGATAGATCTCTCTCTGTTGAAATAAATTCTCATTTGTTTTCTTCCTCCTGCAAAAAGTATTCTTCCCCTTCAAGTGAAACTCAGTTAATTAGTATAGAGTCAAAAGAGGTAAAACAATGTATTTGTACCAAAAAGAAAGATGGTTGCCAAAACTTCCTTCATTCTGTTCAGGATCATTTGGGCTTTTGTAAAGGAAAAAGCTTTGCCTAATGAAGCTTAGATAAAATATATTCTTGCAACTGATTCACAAAGCTGTTTTTGCTGACAAATTTTTATATCTACATTCAGAAGGGTTGTAGAGGTTTTCTTCTCAGCAGATGGCCCCCAAATGTGGAATTATGTCCCATTAACTGCACAAAGGTTGACACAATGTTGTTACTACTTTCTCACAGTAATAGGGGCAACATAAGATGCAGAGATATATTTTAGCCTCAGATTTCTGTTTTTTTTCTCCTAACAGAGGCAGGATTAAAAGCATCTGAAAAATGTGAATTTTAATAATTGTCTCCCTACACAGCCCTTAGTTAAAATTGCCTTAAATGCTTAGACAAAATATGCTAAATCCAAAGACAGACGTCCTGAAGATGCACTAATATCCAAGGTAAAATCAACCCCAACAAAAACAGAAGTCAAGTGACAGTCCACCATCTAGCTTTCCCACTGCACTTGCACTTCCTTCAACAAAATCCTAAAAGTATAAGAGGACAGAGGAGAATGTCACAGAATACAATACGTTCATCTCCCAACAGAATACGCAGGGGAAGGGGGAAGATGGTCTCACATTTCCTCACAGGTTTTTAACGGATGGATGCTGTAAAAATCTGGCTCCTGAGGCCAGGATAGCTTCTGTACCAGACAGCTTGCTGGCATGCAAAGCATGATAAGACAGGATATGGCACATACCCCTTATATATGTGCCATGCCAGATTTATCCCTATTCTGTTCTTCCCTGTCCCCCTTATGTCAGCCCCATTTTGGGTTAACGTGGGCAAAATGGGGGGCTGTGCCCAGCCATCCTTCAGGTAACACTTTTTCCTGTGCCTGCTGTTGGATGTGCCCCCTTCCTTACAGGGTCTGTCATCCTGCCAGTAACAGGACTGGGTTCTGGCAGGCTGGGCAGGGGATGAAACTGTGGGAGGGCTCCAGATGACCTCGCCCTTTGTGCAGGCTGCAAACTGCTGGAAGAGCTTTTGGCACCTGACCTTAGTGTAGAGAAAGAGAAGTACTTCAGATTCCAAGCTCTGCCTTTCTCCAACTGCCCAGCCTGCGGGGGGTGGGAGCTCTGCACTTTAACCAGAAGCTAAAGCTTTCCAGGGCAGTGCCCCAGCTACGGTACAAGGTAAACTGAAAAGCAAATAAACACAGATATTTTGGGAATATGAGTAATTTGAAAATGGTGTTTTACAGGAGCTGAGCCATGTAAAGTCTGCTGACTTAGGCACGTATCCTTGTTTACGCTGCTCTCTGGAGAGCACCTGTCCCTGTCCCGCCGTGCTGCTCCTGGAGCTTTAACCACAGAGCCCTATATCAACTCTTTGCTCTGGGCTGCTCTTCTGTGGCCATGATGCCACACACTTCCCAAGAAATTCCCACTAACTGATGTAGGATTAGGCTCACAGGAAGCAATAAAATATGCTTGCTGATCCCACAGTATCACAGGAAATTAACATATGACAATCTTTAACACATTGTTTTAATAAATTATACTTCTGTACTGTAGTTTAAAGACCACTGTAAAATCTGAGATAGGAAGCTGGGGGTAGTCTGGCTTCTTTGTCATAATGCCTTGTTTACATGTTCCATTTTTTTTCCCTTCTTTTTGTACTACTGAAACCTTAAAGGTCTCAAGGGGAGGCATCTCAGTGTTGGTGAGCAACAACTGTCTTTTTAATTGCAAACTCCTCAGATCATCCTGTAAACTAGAAACCCGTTCTAACCAAAAAGAGAAATGCACTGTTTCAGTGATACACTTTGCTAACAGGAATTACTTAATTTACTACATAAATTACTAAGCAATATGAAATGGGGACACAAAAGTAGCCCATAGGAGTGTGGCGATAAACACGTAAAGAGAGAGGAGGAATGACAGCGCATCCTCATTAGACTTAGGAACAGTTTGTCATTAGTGTGTTTTTTTAAACTTCAGAATTTTAAAGGGAGAAAAATGTTTCTTTATGCCTCCAATCTCCTCTTTAGTTAACAGAGGTTTCAGGTTCCCCCTCCCCCTTCATTTCTGGTGAGGCTGCCAAGTTTTCCCAGAGCTAAAAGCAACAACTTTCTGTTAAACGTTACTTCATGCTTCTGGTATTAATCTAATAGGAGGCTGGATGGGGAGGAGGGGGAAGCCGCAATGAAAGCTGATTTCCTGCCATGTAGTGGGAAATCCATACAAAATTCAGATCTAACACTCATTTTAACAGCTGGATGACTGCTTTGGCTTTTACTTGCTATAGGAACATACAACTGCATACTTTTTTGTTATAAAAAGAAAAAATATATCAAGCAAAAGGCAAAATAAAAAGGAGGCTTGCATTTGTAAATATACTGATTAAACCATCCTTTTCAACTACTCTAGAAATATCAAAAAATTTTGCAAATTTCCTCTCATTTCTGTTAACATTTCTAATAAGAATGTTCATGGAAAGAGAAAATATCCAAGGAAATTGTCTAGCTAATAAGCACTTCAACAAATATTTACTTGGGAAGTGATCCAGTGGCCACTTTGAAAAGGGGTTTCAGAATCACGCAATAGGGACATTGAAATAAATTTACTAGATGGAGGTGAAAAAATCATAACAAAACCAGTAGATTGTGAACACTCAAAATATAAGTCAGAGAAAAGTGTCCTGTTCCTGGCCTCCAACAACATACAGCACACAACTGTTAGCAACAGGTCTCTCAAGCTTGACTATTCTGATAATAATTACTTGGAGGGTGATGGCAACAAATGTAATCCTTTATCTTGGCTATTTAAAATAATGGCTGTTTTCTTCTTTCAATGCTTGCTGCTCAGCCTTTGCTCCACCTGTTTTTTACACACCATATGGCTCAAATCACGACATATTGCAGATTTTTTTTACATTGATGCAAAGAAATCTTAATACAGTACACATGCTGAAATTGAGTGCTGTTTTGAGGATGAAGCAGGGCTATAGCTCGTGTGTGTATACAAGGAGGGACCCTTACCACAGATTATCTTGATTATAAAGCTTTACCTGCCCACTGATGCATGCGATCAACAGAACATGGCAGCTGGTTTTTATGTCCCTAGCTGTAGCCAGCTGTTAGGCTGAAAGTGTTAATCACCCTTTTCATCGGTCCCAGGCTTGCATTAAGCAAACTGGAGGACTCTCAGGAGCAGCGATGCCTGAGAAATCCCAGAAGCTAACACCCAAAACATGAAGCAGAAGTTATGCTGTGTGAGCAGAGAGGCTTCTCAAGGGGCAGATAAGCACAGGGCTGGAACGTTTGATAGCTTGAAGCACTGATGGGCAGGAGAGACAAGGAATGAAAGCCTTGAAAACAAGTTAGAGAATGAGAAAAGTTCCTGTGGATATCACATTAGAAAGATGTTTTAACAGATGAAGCTGCTTAGAGTGTTGAAAAGGCTGAGACTTCTAAAAAGAAAATTGTTTCTAGTTTATTTATTCTGTGTTCCTAAACCCCAGGACATTATGCATAGTTTTAAAGTCAACAGGACCATTGCCACTGCTCTCTCTGTACTCAAAAATTCCAGCTGGTATCAGGTTTTCCTTGTAATGGAAACAAGCTGGCAGAACTTCAAAGTCTTGATAACAGTTTATACAGAGAAAGGACAGCAACAGTTAGTTATACTTCCCTATTAAAAATGTTGTTTTCACCTCTCTATTTTTTTATAGAGGTTAGATAGAATTTGGCAATGAAATGGTGCCACTTGTAACTGGTCAAAGCTCAGGGAGAGAATGCCAAAATGTAGCTGTACTGGAATTTGTTTGGGAAACGTTATCTGAGAGCTCAACTTTTGTTAAATATGCCATGACCAGGGGCTATTAGCACCATGAAATCATTGATCTCAGTTGGGCAGCTTTTAAATGGCTAAAAAACTAAAATGGAAGTTTGAAAAACAGGGATATATGAGTATCCTATTTCTATATTGGAAGGCACAGAAATCATGCAACCCTGATAAACATTAAGACAGCATGAACCCTCCAAAGAACGTAGGAAACTGAGTGAAAAAGATGTTGAGTAAGTGAAAATATCACTTTAAAATAAATTTGCCTTTGGTTAACAAATCCCCTTCAAACCATTCCATCTGAATCTTAATATTTTCTTTTCTAAGTTTTGACCACAGTAGGATTGTAGCTTCAGTTTCGAAGCTGTCCTAACTTTCCATTTTCACTTCTCTGCAAAAAATGTTTCTCTTTTAAAAGCACTACAGTCCCTCATTTATTTTCTTCCTCCTTTCCTTCTTCCCTGATCATATGCAACAGCAGAAACGGTCTTTGTTAGCTTTTTCTGGGCTGGCAAGAAGCCCAAAGATCCAGCTGACAAAAACCTCAAGTCAGCAATTCCAGTGTGAAGAATGTCCTTTTCAGAGCCCCTGTTTCACAGCCTCCCTGTCACGGAGCATCCCAAGCAGCACCACGCAGAAGAGCCTCGCATTGCCCTTCCTTCCAAGGTGAATTATCCTCACTCTATTCCTTCTGTTTCAGTGATTAGCTCTCCTTACCCACCCGTTGCTGCTCGGCATTTTTGTGCCGGGCTCTGGGGGAGGCTGATGCAACAGCATCGGTCCAAAACAAAGCTCCCATCAGTGGGTTCAAGGAGCGACTGCAAGGCTCAGTAGGTCGGCTCCTGCCCCTCCCAGCCCTCATTACATCTGAAACAGAGCATCCTGTACTCAGAGGGAAGCAGCTTGAGAGGCTGTGTGAGCCTAGACAAACTATGGTAGGCAAAAGGTCCCCGAGTTAAATACACGTGTGCTGCTGTAATCCTCACCCACCACTGGATCCCTGAGTTTGCACCAAAATTTCTAACACGAAAGAGTCAAGAGCCTCACAGAAGCTGCTGATTCACAGTGGGCAGCACTCAGAAAAACAAGTGCTGTGAACGAACTTAAGGGTCTTTCTCATGCTTTAGTTGAATTAGGTGAATTTTGATTTGTTTTTTTGTCCCAAAGGAATTCAATGATATTTAAGGAAACAAAGAACATGGTAAATAAAGACTTCACTGGGCTGCACAGTGATCTGCACTACAGCTTTGCAGCACGGAAGTGGTTCATCCTGAAATCACAGCACTTCATATAATATCAAAATAAGCACTTATTTCTCATGCAGTTTTCTTTCCTGAGCCTTTCCTTAGTGGACACAACAAGTGAACACTGTGCTTTTTGTTCTTTCTCCTCCCCTTTCCTCAGTGGTCCTTTGGTATTTACCTCCTCTCATTTTGGATTTCCTGTCTGTACCCTAGGGAAAGGATTTTCCTGTGAGAAACAAATGTGACACTGCTGATCTGTTTGGATGCCAATAGTCCAAGCCTATCCTCCATGTGAAGCAAAGCTCTGAACTACCTGCTACCAGAATAGTCCTACTCTCAGATTATTTTTTTCCTGAATAATTTCGTTTGGAACTAGCTTAAGAGAATAAATTTTCTGATTGCTAGCACAGCTGCTATTTCCATTTTTTTAATTAAGATAGATGCAACTGTTTTGGGTAAGTGAAGACATAAACTGGACAAAATCTCAAAATTCAAACCAAACAATTTTGAAAACATACCTACTTTCTATAGGGTCCTGCGTAGCACAAGTGCTTTGAATGCTGTACTTGATGTTTTGCTCTGAGAGGGGGAGAAACGCAAGTGAAAATACTCTGTATTTGTCTGCACATATATAGAGAGCAGGGCACAGTGACTTTGGCAGAAGCATCCAGATATGGTGATATTAAACACACACAGCTGTTTCTGAAATTACAGAAGGTGGTTTTGTATGAGAGAAGAAATATTCCTGGCAATTCACACCTAATTATTCATGGAAATAAAAAGTCACCAGTAGGACATGAGAAGGAAAAAAAGCTCTGCATTTGAGCAGCAAAAGTCCCAGTTGTGTCTGCTCAGATGGTTGGGACCCGAAACTTTCCTCCCATCAAACACATATCAGAGCTTTTGTTTTTTTCCAGTGACCAGAGAGACCAAAAAAACCTTTAGCTTCTGGGCTGTATCATGTTGAGCCTTGGGTGGCTTGGTGACAGGCTTTGGAAGTGCTTGAGAAGAGAGGTGCCATCTCTCTTCTCTGGCTCTGGAGAGGCCAGAAGACACACCACAATTGTGCTGTGAAGACAGAAGAGTAGTTTTTGGAAGCTCCCCAGGGATTGTGTTCATGTACACACACACTCAAGTGCAAGGTATGTGTCCTATGCCAAGCATGTGCCATACCAGCAGAGTGCAAAAGTAGGGCTAAGGAGTGGGATAGGATATATTGCTTAGTGCATTTTCATTTAGAGGTCTTCAGGGTGTTTGGTGCTTAGGACGTTGAAAATGCCTAAGATTTCTTTGCTATCTTCTTGTGGTATGTGATAAGGGATGTTAGATTGCCATGATGGCAATAGCCTGACTGTGGCAAACAACAGCCTGTGTCTTTGAATGGGTTGTGCTGTACAACTTCAGGCTGTTGTAGAGCATTGGGGAGTGTTTTGTGGCTTGTGGTATATGCAGAATGGGTGATCTGTAGACCTTCTGGGTCTATCCACTTACCCCTGTGCTTGTGAGGCGCTGGATTGGATGACCCTGGTGGTTTATTCATATACAGTGTGTGATATCTCACACTGCTCACAATTTTAAGAGAAATAAATAATTGCCTTTGTTGTATTCTCACTTTGAAAACTGACTAAATACTTCTTTAATACACATGAAAGAATGTCTAGAGGTTGAACTCTAGTTAATGCATTCTCAAAAGCTCAGAAAAGCCAGTGCTCTGGCCAGTGCATCACCAGAGAGCTAGCTGGGATTCAAAAGAATGCAGCAGAATTATGTACAGCCTTGCTTCAATCTTACCTTGAACACACTTGCTTTTCATTTTCTGCAATGTAAGTGTAAGAAGAACCTAAATTTCCACTTAGTGATCATTCATGGAACTAATGAAAGTCAGATGCAGACAGTGCTTTTATTAAAGTCAAACTTGGTTGCACGGGAAATTGTGTGATGCCTGCAGACACTTTCAGAGCAGAGGAACTATCTGTGAAGGGTGCAATCTGTAGAGTCTTGAACTTTGTCTCATAAACCCATAATGTTAGAAATCTCTCAAGGTCAGGCTTATAAATAGACTGTCAAAAGCCTTTTTTAATCAAAGACACAAGGGATAACCTTTCTGTCACAGCAGACAACCCATTCACATGCTAAATATAGTCAAGAAAACAAACATTGTGTAAAAACCCTAATGTTTTCTAGGCAATGAGGTAGGTGAATACCAAGGAAAGCCCATTCAAGGGAGAGACTGTACTGGATGCTGTAGTAATCAGAGTAAAACTGAACTGTGATCATGCTGACTGTACAATAAAGAAAGAAAGCAAACCTCCATAGCCAAGTGCAACTCTCACTTTGCCAAATTCAACTCTGTAGCAAGTAAATATTCCTATGCAGAAATCTCCAGTAGAATTGACTTAGGCCAGGTCGGTCTGGTTTGTGTTTTATTCTGACCTGGCCTTTTCCTTCTAAATGATGTTCATTTATATTTTCCACACTGGAATCTGTAGTTGCATTCCATATAAAAGGTTCACTTGCCTAACTACAGTTAAAAGCAGAGGTACCTGCTTCTTTGCTACTGCAATAATGAAGAGATCCTTCAGCGCATTGCCAAATTCTAACTGGTCAATACTTTTGCATCATTTATCTCTTTCAGTTGGACAAATGTTGGAAGCTGGCACTGCATTTTTCTGATACAAAGCGTTCTGATTTCAGGGCAACTCCTTAAACACAAGTTCACATGTATCAGTGAGAACTTCAGAGCAGATAACACCTTGCTTGCTTGAAGCTCCGGGTGCCTGACTTCTGAAAACTCAGCTTTTACTCAGTCAGAGAGAAAGTATTTATTTGGCTGTGACTTTCTTGATGCCATCTCTGCAAGCTGCCCTGATGTCTTTCTGGTTTCTCTTCCACATGAACAATATTCAGCCACCTGCATGTTAATTTAGCCTGTTGTCAAACCTGCCACCTACACAACACATTCGTAAACAGCTTTGTACATACCCTCAGTTTTGGAGTGGTGGCTCCTATTGTTTCAGCTATCTGTTCCCTAAAGCCTAATTGCATTTTGCGGTTGATTTAAATGAAGGGTGGTTTTTACACCCACTACCTTCAGCAACTGCACAACAGCATCACAAGTTGTGCATTTTTAGTACCCAGGCATGCCATTGCATTTATGTCCCTCAGAACTACTCAGCAGGACACTTACCATGGACAGCATGTTTTCTCAGACATACAGATCTCTTCCCAAGGAACGTCCAGAGCTGCAGACCACCTTCCTCTACATTCCTACAGTAATGAAACCCTGTATTTAAATGCAGCAGCTCCCTTTTCCTTGACAAAAGTAGAATCTGAGTACTACAGGAAAATGGCCTGTTCCACTCTTTCTCCTGCCCTTTAAATCATTCTCCTCTCCCCAACTAAATCTGTTTTCCAGTTAAATATGCCAGCAGGCTGTTCTCTTTGCTAAAAGATCTGGATTTTGCCTTAACTGTAGATTCATAACTTTGTGAAACACAACTCTACACACTTCAAAATTAACCTGTATTGTCAGCTAGCCTCAATGTGGTAAGATACAGAATAGGCAGAATAAAGAAATTTTTACCTTTCAGTCAAAACTGGCATTTTTGGCAGTGAGTAGGAGCTGGCTTCATTCTCTGGAAAGCTCTTGACAGGGGGACACCTGTGTTCAAGTTCCTGCTGTGTTTATCTGGATGGGTCTGGAGTAAAAGCCTCTACTCCAAATTAGACAGAACTTTTAAGTGGGATCCTGTGTCAGGTCAGTGCCTGATACCACAAAACAAACATTCATGAATTAAAACATCCCATTAGCATCCAAAAGCAAACATTAACACAACTGAGTTAACAAGAAAAATATATATTTAAAAAAGAGGAACATTTCAAACAGTTCTCCTTTCACTCCAGCATGGAATAAACAAATTTCAAACTTCCAGTGCTGCTGAGGAGCAAGGATTGTACTTCAGCAGTAACAGAACTGCAGCGCTGGTAGTAATGGGGTTTGGACAGAAACCTTTAAGGTTCCGCCTTTCATAGGGTATTTTGAGACTTTTGGATGGTTCTTCAGATACGAGTCTTCTAAAAGCCAGCTTGTGCCAACTTGGCTCTCCCCAGCTTGTTCAGGGTTTTTGCTGCCTTTGCTTCCTGGGCAAAAACGTGACACCTGATGGAACAAGGACTGCTGCTCCTTGCAGAGCTTCTCAAAGCACGGGCTGGTGCACTGAGTGCAGCAGCAAGCTCTCCTCCCTGCGGTGCCACAGATCCCCCACCCTGAGCCTGCCCTTTGCAATCATCCCCTTTAGCACAGCTTCCGAATGCCCAGCTCAGGTTGGGCCAGTTCCAAGGCTGAGGAGCAACCCTCATTTACCTCATGACGCCAGTCTGGCCTAGAGCAGGGACATCCTTTCTCTGACCCATTTGACAGAGGAAATTTATCAGCTTTGGAACTTTTCCAGTTTAAACAGAGACTTGTTTCAATGCAGCTTGCCAAAACCTGCTCCATGGAGCACACAAAGGAGCACAGTGTCATGGAAATAAATGAGCCACTTCCTTGGAATTCTTCAGCCTGGCAGTCATGCCCTGGCAGGAGCCTCACCTGGCACCTATTTTTGTCAACCAACAGGTCATAACCCGGAGGCAACACACTATTGTGAAGAGGCACAAGCTGTTCACAGGAACAAAGAAAAGTGAGTGCACAGACAGGCTTTGGAAATCCCATGGAAGTTTTACCTGATGAATGACAAGCAGATTGCAAAAATGCTTAGATACTTCTGGGAAGTACCTGATCCCATAACTGTTCCATGCCAGGAAATTGCCTCATCACTAGGCAGAGTAGTCATGCTACCTCTTGCTTTTTGCTCTGTAGCTTGATGAGTCTTCCTTTCTTTTCTGGCAAAATCATGACTTCACAACTACAGGTGAGGTGAAGAGCCTCTGTGTCAATTCTTTTACTGGACAAGCCAATTATCCTGCACAGGAGGTGCAAATTTGAGTTGCCTCAGGAAGGGGAGGAAGCTCATGCTGAACCGATATTCCTGCTTCCTGGATGAGAGGTGGGCACTGACACAACTCTGAAGAGAACAGCAAATCCCCCAACATATAAAGTGACAGTACCAGTGCCTGAGCCCAAGCCATGAATCCTGATTTCAAATAATCCCTTATTTCAAAGTTGTGAGCATGCAATCAGCTTGGGAGAGCACAGGAATTTTTGGCACATTTTTGTTCTTGTCAACAGACTTTCCCTGGTGGTTTGCTCTCCCCTGTAGTCTATGGCTAGTAGCCCCATTTTGGACACTTGGACCAGGACTTGGAAATGCAGTACAGGCCCTCAGTTTTAAAAGTTAGGCATGTTGCATCTCCATGTTCCCATTCTGCTGTTGTCCAAAACAGCATGTGCTGCAGAATGGACTCACAAAGGAAGCATGTGGGTGATGGACAGCTGGGAATTTTCTAACTTTCAAGCACTCAGTTCTCTTCTAACAAGATTCTAAAAATACATATTGATATGTTTCTAAAGGAAAGTTTAAAAATGTGGAAATTATATCACATAGAAATTTCACAACTTAGTGTGAACCCCTGATCTCTGGGGTTAATGGTAAGGTACAGAGTGTCACATCTCTGCCTTAAAGCATGAGGTACTAATACTCCTCTCTGAAAAGGTATGTACATTTCCCAATCTAAGTTCAGAAGCTTTCAGTGAAATGTCCTGTAATATTCAGCATGAGGCGTATGTCCACTTAGTGAATGAATAGTCCATCCTCGACTTTTGGAATTCATAACATTCTAAACAGTCACATGAAACCCTCAATGTATATCTTTTTAATGTAGCCTTGAATGCACATCTTTGTATCTGCCCTTTCTGTAACAGTACTGCCCTCCTCAAGGAATGGCTGACAGAACATGGATCCTTACTATGCCCCTAAAATGGGCAGTCTAGGAGAGAGTGAAGCTTTTGCCATGCACGAGCTAGCAGAGGAGAGGAAGTAAAAAACTGGCTGTTCAACTTAGCTGGCTTGTCAACACATTGTCCCCATAATTAGCTGTGCCCTCTGCAACCCCTTATTAAAGCAGCTGACCTAAGAAACATCAGCACCTCCTCAGACCTGGAAAGTGTAGAGTCCCAGACAAGAAATGGCAGGAGCTCACCTTCACAGGGATGCGGTAATCCTCAGTGTGAATGACTCCTCCAGCTTAGTCCTCACTCTCCAAAAGCCGGGGTCAGGACCCAGGACTTCGTTGATGAAGACATATGAAACCCTGTCCAGCTCAGAGCACACACACGGAGGCTGCTGAACACAGGATAACCATACAGTCAGAGCCAAGTCACACTGATATTGTATGGAGCCTATTTGGAGGCTTGGTCTCAATTAGCATATAAATGAAGTGGTACACGCAGTCGCAGCTTGCCAGAAAATGAGACAAAATAATCTCCCCAATCTGGCAGCTCTCTAGAGCATTTCGTTTGTGAATGAGGAGCCAGGCACACTTTGAAGCTGAGCTGGGTCCACAGTTTACAGCCAACTGACTTTACATGGCAAAAAGAGGTTTTGAGAAGTCATGAAGCAGACCAATGCTTTTTCTAAACTAAGTTTCTATTATAGGAAAGTGACTTTAAAGATACTCATCACCATTCCAGAAGACTGATAGCATTTCACCTATTGCATCCACCGGCCCAGATGAGCTGTGGTATGGCCCTCCTGCTGCAGGCTTCTGGCCCTTAACAGAGTGCTTGATTTTATTCCAAGTAAAGGAGAAGGAATGGAAAGTTCACAGGAAAAATGATACAGAGAGACATGACCATGTAGCTGCTGAGCTTAGACACAGACAGAAATTTTATTTTAGGGATCTTTATTAGGGTAAATAATAAGGACACAAAAGCAGTAACAAAGACCTTCAAAACTGGTGCACAACAGCACAGAGGGAATGACTAGCCGTGGTTACTTTTATAGCATATAGAAGCCTTTTAATGTATTTCAACTGAGACAGAAGGAAGAAGGCTTGTGTTTTTGTGCAGATGCCTTTCACATTCATTAGGGTTTAGCTTTTCTTCTTTAAATGTTTTCAATTGTCAGGGGCTCAGCTCAAACACACAAGCAGCGGAATGTAAGCACAAAGGTATGCAGATTTTTCCAGGAGTAGTACTGTCTTACTCCTATAACTACATAGTCTGCTTTGGGGAGAATTGAATTTCTAGGAGAGAAATCAAAATAGATTTAAACATAGGTAAAATGCAAAGGGAAGACAAGTGCTGAGCAGGAATGGTATTTCTTCATACTTTAAACTCTGTTTTAAATATAGTGCCTCAAAAAAAAAAAAAATCCATTCTCCATTTGCGTTAGCAACCATGGTCATCCTGGGAAAAGTGCTTCTCTTCCTTAAAGGGTAGACGTTACAGGAAAATCTTAAGAGTGCTCTGTTAAAATCCCCTCAGCACCCTTCAACTAACTTCTAGTTTCTTTCTACACTGAGTTTGTTCCTTCCCCTAATTTTTAAGCTTCAGTTTAGTGCTTTCCTATGATGCTGTAGCAGCTGCACTCTGGAGCTGCACAGATGACTCACACTTTGCAAATGCCCTTGGCCTCCTCCTCAGTGGGGTGAGGTGGGTGCTCTGCTTCTGCACTCCTGCCGGTTTTGCCTTGTAGGCATCTGAACATGTGGACTCCTGTAAAAATCCAGAGTCATGACCTGGTCCTGGACTTGCTGTAGCAGTGAGGTAGATACAGTCCTGTCTGCTCCTCACAACCAGGAAAGCTGTGATGTGAATAATTTCTTTTTCCATGGCATGAAATAGTCAAACAACCTTAATGAAAAGCAGAAATCACAGTGTGCTTAAGCAAGAGCTGGGAATTTTAACAACTTGGATTAAAGAAATAACGTGACATCCAACTTGATTCAGTGCAAAAAAAAAGATTAATGTCACAAGAAATGTTGAAATACAAGTATCCCTTGAAAAGCCCCCCCATGTCTCTCTCATTCCTGTTACCCACCCTTCAGCAATCTGCTTTCGGGGTAAGCCATTTCTGACACAGCTATTGCGTGAAGGGTGGTTTCTGATCTTGCACTCTGCAATATCCCATTCAAGTCTCAACAGGGGAGAAATATTTCACTAAGGATTTAGCATTTGTTTAACCCACCCTCACAAAACAAAACAAAACAAAACAAAAAAAAAAGGAGCAAATTGGTTCATCAGAAATAAGTATTGCAGAATGAAATAATCCCATGACTCAGGGTTGAACCAGAGTGATGATGTAAATCTACTAGGAACTTCAACTTGCATCTGTTCAAATTAAAGGGCAAAACTGCTCTAATCTTGTTAGGTCTTGTACATTCTGACAACACCACCTGAACTGGAACAGCAACATAATTTTCCAGTTGTCTCCATACTTGTCTTTCTTGTGGTCAGAACCTAAAAGTAGCTCTGGCAAAAAGAGAGGGCTGCTTCCCAAAATTTTTGCTTTGTAAATACATTTCTTATTCATGCTTCTAGGCACATAACATCACCTCCAGGATCATGAACCTTTTATGACCATGACCTCTAGCTTAGAAACTACAGTCTGTTACAAAATGAAGATGCTAGTTCTGTCCTGAACTCACCCACAAAAGGTCCTGCGCAGATTAATTAATAAATCTTGTCTCTGTCCCTCTTCCCTCGCCTCAAAAATGCAAACCAATGTAGCTTAGTAGAGCAGGAAGAGTGATAATTATGTGGAGCTTTTTCTTTGTCTGTATTATTTTAGCATACAGTCACGGTGGTCATCACCCTCCTCTACTTTGTCACCTTCCTCTTCTTGCCTTGATGGCTGCCGGAGCTGCATCCAGCCCTGACACCAGCTCCTGCCTCCGGTGCAACTTCCAGTTTGGAAAGTGTACGTGATGAACAGTTTTTAAGTATTCACAAAGCATTGAACCTTCCTGTACCGATTGCTTGTAGAACTTAGCATTAAGAAAGGTCAGGAAGAAAGCTGATTTCTCATTTAAAAGGAACTAATGTGTAAAACAAAGATCTCAGGGAAGATGACAACCTTCTGTGAGCTTCAACATAAACTACAGAGACCAGCTGCAAAATAATACTTGGGTTTCAGCTATAAACACACTGAGTTCTACAGTGGGTTTATATATCTATTTTGGTGAAGTTATTTATTCTACAGGAAAAATGCTCTTTTTAAGGCCCCAGGAAGGCAGGGGGATGAGAGGAGAAAAGGAAGTCCTGCTTATGTTGTTAGAAGAAGCTTCACTTCTAGATTCAGAAAGGGACTCCAAAATAAATGTTTCACAAAGGCACAAATTTGGAAAGTCTTCAAGAATATTATGCCTTAAAAAAAAGAAAAAGAAAAAAAAAACCTCACAGCTCATCCATCAGGCTATTTAAAGCTACTTTCCTGCCTTTAAAAGCACACCCTGTCTTTTACTTCCTGGCTGGGTGGGGAAAAGTACCCCACAGAGATACAGAAATTACGGCCAAAGGTAAACAAGAATAGTATGTGTTTTAGTATCTGCATGAGGCAGTGAGGTAAATGGAATGAACACTGGACTTAATATAAAGAAGAAAGAGATAGATTGCTCCTGTCAAAGATTTTTTGAAGATTCAGATTAAAAAACCTGTCCTCTGTGGCCTTAGTACAAACCATATATTTAAAATTAATTAATTAATTTTACACACTAAGTCACGGCATAAGGGTAAAGCCCTCACTGAAAGAAGGGTGGCTCTAAACAAAGGAGGCTTCTAAATGAAAAGAGGTGATCTGTCATCTTCATCTAATGTAAAACACACAAATACTAAAATATGGCATTTCTCATACTATCCTGTTTTGTCCCTCAGAGAAGTCCACCTTCTTCTGTAGCTAAAATTGAAAAGCATACTCTTTTGGTTTCTATTAAAAAAAATTAAGTGTAAGGTATTTGGGTTTTTTTTCTCAGATTTCTGCAAAACACTGAAGTGGTCTGGAAACCTACTCAAGAGTAACAGGCACCCAAATGGCACATTTGGACAGGAAACATTTCCAGAAGGCCTCAAGCCAGTAGGACTCTGTGAAACCAGCACAGCTTCACTGAAGGGCTCTACGTGTTCCTTCCAGAGATGAGTTTTGGGAGCCAGGAGCCATAGGTTGTAAGTCCTAAAACTACACCAGCCACTGATGTGTCATCACTTGGTTTCTTCTCCCACCATGACCTATCCCACAGATATTTGGATGTTTTTTTATCATTAACTTAACCTAACATTTAGAAATCTAGTCCTGTGTCCCATTTTCTCCTGATTTCTGGTTTTATTCACTGCTGTATTAATAATGACTGAAGTGTTTTTTCCTGAAGTGTTTAGTATACAATAAATATTATGTATAAGTATATATACACTCTGCTAGTTCTGTCACTTACATTATACATTATATTTAATAATTTAATCCCAGAGCATGCTCTACACTCCTGCTTCATGGAATTTGATGCACAGATAAAATTATTTTCTTTCTCAGTATTAGCAAGAGAAATAAGTATTAGCACAGTATAGTGAGAAATTTATTCAACCAAAAGTAAAATTTCAGATCAAATTTCCTGAACTATTTTAGGCCAAATAAAAAGAGCACAAGGACCAACAAGTTAGCTTTGTGTGCTCCTCTTGATGGACTCCAAATGCATTCTATTGGGAAAAAAAGCAAACCATGGAAATTTTTTGGAAGGCAAACTAATGCCATTTTTACAGCCTAGCTCGTTCAGAGCCTGCTACAGTCACATTTCAGAAGGATGCAGTTCCGTGTCAGTATCCCCAGCAGCAAACCTCAGTGATCTCTAAATCTTAGAGATTTTTATTATCTCTAAGCAGTAACCATTGGGACAAGAGCATTGCACACTGTATCTGCTGTGCCACTGCGGCTCGCACAGGGGCGAGCTGCTAAGCAGGGATTCTGCCAGGAAGGATGGGCCCCAGGGAAACACAGACATGGACACAGCACCTTCCATTTGGCCAAGTGACACGGTTTAGGGGAATTTCAAATGTTAGCTTTCATCTCTGCAGGGAGCTCAAGGTGTATCCTGCTGGATCTGGGATGTTTGGTAAAATATTAATATGGGTATTTGAAGCAAATAGCTCCCCTTTTCTAGGAGCCATTGTAAGGATTGTAATGGGACAGACATCCAGTATTGTAACTAGCAGGTTGTCCTTTTGGAGATTAATCCAAAATGAAATTTCACTATTACCATTTTAAGGTCTGCCTACTTATTGGTACTTCTTTAATGATCAATGCCTGCAACCAGGCTGTTAAAATTTAATTCACAGTATATTATACATCAGTGTATCTCTAAATAAGCAGCTTTTCTTCTTCTTAAGTGTAAAGTTCCACTTATCATTAAATTTCAGAAAATATTTTGACAGGATGTAACCAGTATCAATTAAAACATGACTTTATTTTCCACAAACAGAATGCTCTGTACTTTCAAGTTCAAATGATGTAAATATAAACATATATTTTAAGACCTGTGTAAACATTTTAAAAGTTTAATCTGAGGTGATTCATCTGAGAAAACTGGAATCTTTATCAAAGTTGCAGAAATTACCTGAGCAATATTCTGTTCACTTGCCTGTAAATATGAGGTAGGTATTGATTTTGGAAGAATTATTATGGATCTGCATCAGTCTGAGTAGGGAATTTAGACCTTATCGTCCAGTGTAATGGAAAGGAGTCAGAATAATTTTCTATAGCTGCACAAAATGCTTTCTTTTTCCCATTTAGTTTTTGGCAATTAACAATTTTTATTTTTATTCATCGCAAATGTCATTGATATTTTGGTAGAAAGCCAAAGGCTTTTTCTTCAAACATCTTGTGCTCAAATGTCACATCTGGAAGAACTAATATTTTCAAGTCTTGTTATGTTTCACTTAGCTTTTGATTTATGATTTACAAGAAAATCTAGATTTGGAAAAAAAATTAAGAATAATCTAGAAAAATTTAGTGCCATGATCTAGTTCACATGATGGTGCTCAAAGATTGGACTCAGTCCCAGAGGTCTTTTCCAAACTAGTTAGTTCTGTGAGTTATTCTGTGAAAAAGACTGCCAAAAGACTCACTATTTAACCAAACTTCTATTCCAAAGGGTATGATTTTTCTCTGAATTCAGTCAGAACAAACAAGTCTTTTAAAAAAGGCTGGGATTTTCTTTGCACTACAAGAATTGCAAGTATTACAATGCTCCCATTGCTAAGGTACCCACAGCAACAGGAATGAAATTGAAAGACTGACAATGTCTATGTCAGTGGTGATCTCAAGAGGATTAGTCCTGGAAATAAAATGATGAAGAATTCATTTTTAAGTGTTTTAGTTCATACTTTCTAAAGTAACTGTGATTTTGGATCTCTTATTTGGCAAATGCAACACACAGAACTGCTCAGATGATTTTGTTTTTCAGACAGCATTGAAGACTCCTTCTGAAAACCCAGATCATACACAGTGTATTTTAAGAAGACACCACCAACAGTCACTTCAGAAAATTATGCCATGCAATTTCAGCCTGAGCCTTCAGCAGGGACTTGATTGTGGATTACCCATAATCCACATGCAGTTTTCGGTCATGATACTCAAAGTAAATTTTAAGCAGCTGTTTTCACGGCCAAGGGAAGGATGGGGTAGTCTCACCATATGAGAGGTTGCTCTGCTTCAGGAGGTTGTATTACAGGACCAGTCTCCTCATGCACCCTGTTTCATCTTTGATCATTCTATCCAGGATATATAAGCAACCAGTGACACCAATACATCTTTGAAGAAGAGACAACACAGTATCCAGGAGCTGTGTCATGAGAATCCCTTTTTGCTTCTTTTGTGAACTGCCAGATACCCATCCAGCCATCCCAAGCCATGGTCTAAGGGCAATTTTAATTCCCTGGGGGAAGTGACAGCATGAAGTATCTGCTTCTGCAGACCATTCATGGCACAGGTTGCTTGGGGCAGCAATGGTCTGAACCCTACATGAACCCCATGGAGCTGTTGGCTGCCGTGGGCAAACTGAGCCCTGCTCTGCTGTACAGCAGCCACTGATGGGCTGTGACATCTCAGACATAAGGAATGGCCAAATACTTCTCTGAAGCAATGCTTCTGCTCCAATCTGCCTGCCTTAGAAAAGGCTTTCTCAGCCTTGCTCCACTATTTATGTGGACCAATGACCCTTTGCACTTATGTGGGAGATACAAAACTGCTGCAGACATCGAGCCTTAGCCCTGGATTTTTTCTGGCAGCTGACATTCATCTTTAGCAGTGTAGTCACTGACCTTGACAGTGTCCAAAGTGCACAGGAGTTTACTGGGTGTCTCAGCCTCTCCCACCACCCACCATATGCGTTCTGCCTTTCTGTCCTCACATCCAACTCTTGCATGCTCATGTCCCTAGAAGTGTCAGAGGGACCACAGAGAAGCCAGGCAGACGAATGGGTGTGCACATACATGTGCTGCCTTCTCCCAGCTTCAGGCCATCCCTGTCCTCTAAATCAGGGTGAGAAGGGTGTTCAACCACCTCCCTTTCTATTTCCCCCATATATCAGGGCTGCCCATGCTCACTGACACTGTTCACAAGTCCAAATAATATAGTCAGACATGCTGGAAGATCTAGAGGTGCAGAGAAAAGGAGGTGGAATGAGAAGATTCATATTAAGAAGATAAATGTGTTTGAAGTGTCAGTGTTTAAAGCTGGCTAAAAAAAAAAAAAATCAAAACTGAAAACCAATCTTCTATAAGTTAAGAAGTTCCTATGCTAAAATCATCTGTCAGCAGAAATAGCCTAAGGAATGTTGCTATAGATTCAAACCCTAAGTTGTCTGTAAGCTTTATGCAGGTGTATCTTCAGTTCTTATAAAATTAAAAAGATTGGTTTTCTGACTGGCTCTTTAATCATGACTAAAACATATTTTTTAATTGATCAGAAGCAGCCATCCCTAGGGGCTGGGAGGCACTGGACAGGGGTTCTGCTTGCAAGAGAAACCCAAGCTAGATAGCCTAAGTGGGCAATACCTCACAGGACCAGACCTAATGTAGCTGTACTAGGATCCATCCTCACTGTTTTCTTTAGATTTTACTTTATTAATGAAGAACGATGACAGATTAAATATCCTCCTCCAGACTATTTATTCCCTGCACCAGTGACAGGAATGTTTAAACTCACAAACCAAATAGTCTCAAAAAACCATCTGTAAATACAATCTAACAAAGTAAAATAATCACGTACCTATGCCAACTAAGTCAGCAAATACACATAATCCTTTCTAAGGAGAAGAAATGGCTTGCCAAAAGCACACTCTGTTTTAGGTAAGTTCTACTGCTTCTTACAGACAGGCCTATACTATCAAAACTGATGACACTGGAAAGACTGAGACCATGAATTGCTTACTTCTGGATATCAGTGACTCAGTGAGGGACGGAAGACTACTTTTTTGTTCAGTGCTAATATTTTCTCCCTCAGCAACATCATATGCCCTTATGGAAAGACTGCTTCTGTCCATATATCCCTTCTCCCTATTTACCACCTATGGCTGCAGCAGTATTAGCATGAGACTGAAGCACTTGAACCTGTGTGCTCAATGGATCATCAGAATTTGTTTGCAAAATGGTCCATTAAGACAAAGCATCACTTTACAAGATGAAGAATCATGTGCTTAATTGCCTTCTCTGAACAAGCAGAGGTAATTGCAAGTATCTCGTATTGATGACTCCTCTGCATGTAGGTTCAAAAGGAGAAATGAGTGAGATGTATTCACTACGGGACTACAGAAAGTGGTGACTCTGCAATCAGAGCTGTTTTTCTTATATGAAAAAATGATTACTCAACCAGTGCTGACTGTTTAAGAAGCAAAAAAGAACTACAAGGAACAAATGAGCAATACATTCAGCTGAATAATAATAACGCTACACTCCAATGGAGAAGAGCAAAGGTTTTACTATTTATTGCCTAATCATACAATTTGCCCCTCA
The DNA here is from genome assembly GCA_013400915.1 of Pardalotus punctatus. Taxonomy (NCBI): domain Eukaryota; kingdom Metazoa; phylum Chordata; class Aves; order Passeriformes; family Pardalotidae; genus Pardalotus; species Pardalotus punctatus. The sequence continues at coordinate 368,479 of VZTX01017802.1, read as the reverse complement.
AGTACAGAAAACCACTTGAATGGACCATTCAGAGATGGAGCCATTTGCCCACAGCTGAGACACTGCAGGAGGTTTATTATGCTTGCGTACATCAGACATTTCCAAGACATTGTGCAAAGTTGTAGAAATATCCAAAGATGTCTCTTCTAGGGTAAAGTTTAATTTTATTGCCTGGTATTATAAGGCTATATTTTCCTCCTGAGGTTAGCAGGATCTAGCAGCAAAATAAATTTTATTCCCAAAGGATACTAAGCACTTCCATAATTATGTATCCTGCTTAGCTTGTAATGAAAATAATTAACCCTAACATTTAGGAGCCACACAAACAAAACTAACATCCCAAGGAGGTAGACAGTTAAAATCCTTGCAAGGTTTTGAGCCTGTGCCTCTCTTGCCTGTTCCACTCAAGTTCTGCTTCGGTAATCATTAGATCCATTACTCACATGTGAAGAAGAGATGTGCAAGAAAGATGCCACTTGTTTCTTAACTTTCTTTCATGGATTCAAGAAAAGCGGAAAATGGAAGTCTGGTACCAAAAATGAGAGGCTCACAGCTGAGGCTCCAGGTAGGTCCATGACTTTTCCTCAACTCTACATCCAGCTGTAGATGAACAGTGGTCCTAATTAGGGTTTCTTAGACAAATTGCACACCAGATACTTCACATATTACAGAAACTCTGCCTGAACCAACAACCATCTCTTACTGCTCAGGCACAAAGCACAGAGTCCAGAGCTGCTGTTATTACCAGCCTCAATAGTAGTGTAAACTAATTTAAGGAACCATGCTTCTAAATGAAGATGCATCAGCAAACAATTAGGAGACGGTGGAGGGCAGAAGGAGATAAGGATTTACGTGGGAAGGCAGTACTTGCTGACACCAGTCATGGGATCTTCCCGGAGGGCACAGGTCAGGAACTTCCTGTGCTTTGTGCACCAGCCAGTAGGCACAAGGACCATAAGAGTGACTGCCAGTGCCAAAAAAATTATTTCTTGAACTAAGTTGATGTTGTGGGTTGATCCTGGCTGGACACCACGTGCCCAAAGCTGCTCTATCACTCCCCTCCTCAGCTGGGCAGGGGAGAGAAAATACAACAAAAGGTGTGGGGTTGCCACAGGGTCACAGCTTGCTTTGGGCATCCACCTGCTCTGACATGGCCTCCTCCATGGGCTGCAGGTGAATATTTGCTCCACCATGGACCTCCATGGGCTACAGGGGCACAGCTGCCTCACTGTGGTCTGCATCATGGGCTGCAGGGGAACCTCTGCTCTGGTGCCTGGAGCATCAGAGCCCCCCTCCTTCTCCACTGGCCTTGGTGTCTGCAGAGATGTTTCTCTCACATGTTCTCACTCTGCTCTTCTCTGGCTGCAATTTGCTTCTGCACAATAATTCCCCCCCTTCTTAAACTTGTTATAACAGGCATTACTAGCATCACTGATGGGCTCAGCCTTGATCAATGGCAGGTCCATCCTGGAGCCACCTGGCATTGCCTCCATCGGACATGAGGGAAGCTTCTGGCAGCTTCTCAGAGAAGCCACCTCTGTAGTCCCACTACCAAAGGCTACCAAACTCTTGCCATGCAAACCCAATATAGTCAAGTTCCTGCAATAGCAACGAGAGAGAAAAGCAGCTAAGGCAGCAGTGGTGAGCGCAGCCATGCTTATGGCAGAGACCCGGGAACAAAGTACAGCAACACAGCAAGAGAGTTCCTGGCCTCAGGAACCCAAAGGCCCCTGGCTTCCTGGGGAAAATGATAGCCTGTGACATAGACAAACCCCTGTGGCTAGCAGCAATTTAATCAAACAGCATGGGAGCAGAAAAGAAAGCTTAAAATAAAGCATGGCTTTAAAAGGAAATTAAACCCATAGCTTAAGTTGTGTTCATTTATCAGACCAGAATATTAAAGGCTTGAAAATGTGTTGGAGATCACCAAGTATTTATAAAACAGTTTGTGGCTCCTAAAACACTGATCAAGATTAACAAGATTATGAAATTTAGAATGTCCAAGTGCATTTCCTTTCTTTCTTTCTTTAGTGCTCTCCCTCCAGTGCATTTTGGTCATGTAGTAAAGAAATAGAAATAGCATAATTGGGATTACTAAAACAAGCCCAGAGAACAAATAGCAAATAATCTGAAAAAAAATAATCAACCTATATATACATCATACAAAAATGACTAATGCCACATACATCTGGAGGAAATTAGAGCTAATTGGAAATAATGAACTAACCAAGCATGGCCAGCTTCATAGTCTCTATTATTTGTGGTGACTAGAACTAGCAAGAGTCAAAAGATACATCCATATTTGTATGCTCCATTTTTTAGCTGTCACTGCAGCTCTACATAATTAATTCTATCACATCCCCCATCATCCAGACACATTGCCTAATATGTAAAAATAAATTGCTATATTTCTTCTCATCTCTCTCCCATCCAAACCACAGATATCTCCTCTGTGCAGCATATTATTAAAACTTTGAGGAAGGCAAAAGTTAATAACTGGTTTCTCCATAGGAAAATATTTTATGCTATGAAGGGATTTATTATCTGAAGTCAGGCAGGCTGCAAAGTCTGCTGATGAGAAACAAGCTCTCTGCCATATTCAACTGTTTTGACAACTGTTAAATTCAAGTGATGACACAGGTGAAATACCTAGTCTGAAACAAGATAAGATGAATACCTCACATTAAATGCTTTCTTGTACTGATGCCTGTTTTTGCATGTATTAGCACCAATAGCAGAACAGCACTTGATACAGATGAAAGTAGAATTCTACTTGTAACTTTTACATAAGTCAGATGTGATTCATAGCTCAAGCTATATAATTTCTATCTGTACTTGCTAATTTTATTATAAATAATGGACATTTTATATACTAACTAGCATGGGATCCACAGCCTGGGCCACATGCTGGCTGTTCAAGTCTAGGACAGGGCATGAATGAAGAAAACAATGTTCTTGCAGAATAGGGAGGCTCACTAAAAGGCACCCCAAAACCCCAGCCAAATCCCCAGCAGGCCAAACACAGGGATCTCCCCACCTTTTCTGGCTCCCAGCCCAAAACCACTCTGTTTCTTCCAACACCTTTTCTTATTGAGCATCAAAGTCATGGAACTGGGTCAAGAAGGCAGGTCTGAGGCTCCATCTCATGAGTGAAAATCCCTCTGCTCAGCAGTGAGACTCACCCAGAATGACAACAGTTCTCCAGCAGCCCTCCAGAATTTCCTCAAGGGCATGGCAGACTAGGGGAAAAATGCCCTGAATAAAAAAATCTCAGTGCACAGACTTATTATTGGAAAGATTAATACATGAAATGAATAATGTGACAGAAAAAGGCAACAGACAACCAAACTGGAATTTCTTTGTAGGTGGCTTGCCAACAGTCTACACAATAGCTTGCATGGAGTGAATACTGAAATATTGAAAGTAAGTTTGTTTTCAAAGGCCTCTAAGAGAGAATAAGCGTGAATGCTACTAATCTTTATTATTCTAATGTGGTTTTTTCTGTGTAACATTTTATAGGGAGGTGAAGAACACCATTCTGTTCTCAGATAAACCAATCACATATTAGCAGCACACCAAACTAAAGCAGAGATTTTTGTACTGTGTGGATTTCCTTAAATCTAGCTTCCAGACTTGGCTAGCATAATGAATTCTTTTCCTTTGATACAGACCATCAATATCTCATGAATATTATAACATGTCCAAGTCCAAGCAACTGCAGATTCAAGTACTTGCAAGCAGGAGATTACAGCAGAGCTATGATGGGGTTTGTCTCTCTAAAGGCAATCACAGGATGCCAGTGCACTAAAATGAAACCACACTTAAAAACCAAAACCTTTCACACAGCTGCCTCCAGAGCAGGGCAGCGACTCTTCTGATTCTAGAAGGCTACCATAACTGGTTAAAAACCACGGAAATTCAGTGTATAAAAGCAAAGCAAGTGAAGAAGCAACAGAAAATTACACCTGGTATTTTAATACAAACACCACACGTTTTCAGCTGTTCTCATTTATACATTCTAGACTTACAGTTTAGTGGGGCTTCTCTATGAAGCTGACAGTTCAAATGGCAGCACAGATTCAAAAGAAAGCTTATGGAGCCCAAAGTTAATTTCTTAGCCTTGTAGTGTGAAAAGTACCAGTGTTAGATCAACAGCAAAGCACAGCTTTTCTATTAAAAAACCTTTCAGGACAGGGTAGGAGAAAGGGCTCCAAGTCAGTACGTTGCATTTGCATGGCAGATCTGTATTAAAGCCCTCCTGAGGGAATGTTATCTATTTCATCATAGTTGAATCTCAAGGAATAAATGGAAGAGGAGTATTTCTGCCCTGCCTCACAGAGACATGCAGAAGCAGCTCAGTCCATGTGTCTGTTCTCTTCTCCTTCATGCAATCCAGAGCAATGAGCCTTTCCTTGCAGCCTCCTAATTCAAACACTGGACAAGGGTAATCACATTTCACACTTCATGGTTTAAACTGATCACCATATGGATTAGAAAAGAAACTGTGTCTCACTGCATATGAAACCATCACACAAGTTCATAGCTCTGTAAGTGGTTTCGTTGCTGTAGGCTCAAGAATTGGGTATTTGCCCCAGCGGGAGAGGTGGATGCTGGACATGCATATCTTCCCTTTGCTGCTTTTCTAGCACTGTATTTCTGAAACTTGTCCAGAGCAGAAATCAAGACAAGCTTCATTGCTCTGAGCTGAGCATACCTTTTAGATATTTAATACATTGCACTTTCAAATACCAATAATGACTTGCTAGGAAATTCCCTTGCTCTGCTAGTTAGAATGCACTGAGAGAATGGCTTTGATCATCTTCAGGTGGATTCAGTCCTTGGGGCAGATTTATCCTTTCAGATTAAGATTTAACATAGTCCCAATAAAGGCCTTCAGCCATTTTGGGGAGGTTTTAGTTGGCTTTTTATTTTTTTATTTTTTTAAGAGAGAAAGCACGAAATTTGCATTTTAAAGATGTTTTAGAGAAATAGAATCTTTTGTAAAGATTCTTTTTTTTCATTGCATAGTGCACCCACACTGTGCCTGCCCAGGTGACTGTCCTTTAGAGCTCTGAGAAACCTACAGGGTAAAACAGCTGGGCACCTTCTGAACAGTTCCCACAGTTTTGGTGGGGAATATAACAGCAGTTTCCAGGCCCTGAATCCCCATTCAAGAGATGCTGTACCTTCAGCTGCTGCCAGGATGCAGCAGTAACAGCAGCAAAGTTCTCTGAAACAGGGCAGGTGATAGGAGTGATTTTTCCCAGTTTCTCCATCAACTAAAAAGCAAGCAGAATCTGTTAGGAACATTCATCAGAGGCAGAAAGCAGGACAGAGAAATGAAAAAAGAAAAGGGCTTTTGTCCTATTTCAAACAGCTCTGGATTCTTCAGTGCTTTGTCTAATCAGCTCTCAAGGAACAGAGTTGACATGCCTTCAAAGATCCTGTCCAGCAGGAGCCACCTGGCTTCATACCCTGCATCTTCGGCCTCTATATCTCACTCCCAACCCAGCAATTATTGTTTGTATCATCTCACTTTAGAAACCCCAAAGACTCTCTTTTCATCACCCCCTTTCCCAACAAATGAGCTCCTTCAGCCGTCTTTCCCATGGCTGGAGTTTGTTCCCGTTAGGAAGGTTGCACACACCCTTCACACAATAGGCACCATCTCCATGACACCATGTGCTGTCTGCACAAGGAAGAGCCACAAGTTTGCCACATAAATCCTACCATGTAATCGATTTTCATGCCAACATTTCTGGGTCACAGTAAGCACTCATGCTCTGGGAAGCTTTTCATAACCAAATGACTTCAGATTGCTCTGCTCTGAAAAATCTACTCTGATAATGGTTATTGTTTATGCTTGGAGTGCCAATCAACACTGCAGCCCCTCTGATGCCTGATACACAGGCAGGTAAGCACAGGTCCTGCCTGAAAGGACTGGCTGCATAGTTTATGTCAACAACCAGGCAGAGGGGAGTCTGAGTTCAGGAATTAGAAGCACGAGCTTGAAGAAAGGCAGAAGCAAGCACTGGCCAAAAAGTTAGATCACCACAGGTTAAGGGCTCCTCCCTCCCCCACCACCTCCCAGCATGATCAGAAGCACAAGATCAAGCAGGACCTCATGAATTCACACCACACAGTCATGTTCCCAGGCAGAGTCAGCTGAGCACACAACACCGCTGACAGACATTACCCACATGGTTTGAACAGAGATTCTGCAAGTTGCTTATTCCAGACACTGTTACTTTCAGCAAAGCCATCTTAATGCCCATTCCAGCCACCATGGACCAGAGAAACAGGAATTAATTTTGTCTTTGCAAACAACTCATTTGGTGTCTTTCAACCTTACTTTCCTTAAATTACACAACCCATGTATTTCTCTTCACAGTGTAGGGCCCCAGTTTTTTTCTTATTCCTTTCAAGCCTCTCCAGTGGGTTTTAGAGGGAGTAGGATCCCTTTGTGTGTATTATCACCTCAATCAGTTTAACCTTGCGGAATAACTGATAATATACATTATTGATAAATATATATATATGTATAAAAACTCAGTCACTGACATTTTGAGATCTTTTTCTGCAGAACTGCAATCCATCAATTTGTTTCCCACTTTGAGACCAACTGACCAACAATTGCTTGTTACAGTGAAGAAATTCATATTTGTCTTCCCTGGCCTATATAATCTGTTTTCAAGTAATTATTTTTCAGTTTTCTTCAGCTATTTTGAACTAGAAGCTCATTACCTAGAAATCCTGAGCCCTACTTCCAGCCCAAATATTCCTTTATTAAATACATTTAATCATGAATCACTATTCCGTTGTCCAAGTCATCAGGAAAAATACTGACTTGAGGCCTCCCTGATGAATTCCTTCATTTGGATGATGATCGAGCTAGTACTTGAAGAGCACTTTTCTGATCCACTGTTTGATTATATCATACTTCCCTTGACTTATCAAGCAAGACAATACCAACATTTAGTTAGAATATTTAATTACAAAATGACACATTTGGCTGTATCATCTTTTAAAGACTGTTGTAAACTACTGTGGTGTTGAAAAGGGACAATCGAAGTGCTTTCCTCTGCAGAGTTCTGACAGAAAACTTGCAGATTAAAGCATCTTCAGCAGGCATGAATTTACCAAGCAAAAGAGGAAGTGACAAGTATGCCATGTTGCCTCTTGGAAGACACAGCCACCTTTTGCCCTCTCTTCCAAAAACTGATCTCCTAATATCTCTTCCTGAGGCCTCTCTGCAGCAAATGGGGTTAGCCATTACTCATCTATTTCCACCATTCCCTTGAATGGCAGGCCCCAAGATGCTCTTTATGGGATTATAGAACGGTTTGAACTGAAAGGAATCTTTGAAGATCATCCAGTTCCAACTCCTCTGCCATGCACAGGGACACCCTTCACAAGACCAGGTTGCTCAAATCCCCATCCAACCTGGCCTTGAACACTTTCAATGATGAGGCATCCCCAACATCTTGGGGTCACCTGCTCTCATGCCTCACCACCCTCATCGTAATTGTCACTCTTCAAGAGGACAACAGAGGTTTGGTTTGCTGCTTGTAGTGCATCATACAAAACTCTCTTTTCCCGCCAAAGAATTTTGGCTGACAGCCCAGCTTACAGTAACTGCAGAGCAAGGATATGCCCACAGTGCTATCCAACCTCAAGCCCACCTCACAGGCAATCACTGCTCCTTGGCACACCAGATCCTGCTCCCCTTCCCACATGAACTTCCAGGATGTGTCTGGTGTTCGTGCTGGGTGGAACAAAAACATATTTTTGCTTGCTGCACCCTGCAAAAGGCAGCGTAAGAACAGCACTTGCAAGTGTAAAGGCTTACGGACTGACCAGTTTCAACAAAGCCGGGATCCAAAAAGAACATTAAAAGAATAAGAAAGAACCAATGCCAAAAATACAGTGCAGCTGAAGTTGAAAAATATCAGCTGATAGTGTCCATGATCAACATGGTCTGCATGTACTCTGTTTTATTTCCCACTTACTTCCAAGTGAAATATAATAGCACAGGGTTCTAAGAGGTTTGGATCTAAAAGTATTATTTGAAGCACACAAAATATTCCATCACCTGAGCCTCACAGAAACTCAAAGTCCGGATTTCCAGATCTGCTAAGTTAAACTCTTTTGCAGCAATTTTCTGTTTTACTGCTTACTGTTGTACTATTCTCTTCTACAACCAAGCATGGGATTACAGAAACTATTTCTTGCTGACTCTCATAGCATCATTTCTCATCAACACTGTTCGGTGGATCTTTCACTTTGAAGACCAAAGTAAGCATGGTCACTTGATTTGTACGAGAAAACAATTATCTTTGCCTTCAAAAGGCATTTAAAGCTGGAAATCAAGAAGTACCTTGTCATAACAAAAATTTTTAGAACATTATAGTTTCAAAGACATTTAAAAACTGCCTGTCAATTCCCTGTGATTTCTTCCTCCACTTATGAAACACTGAAGTTTATAAATCTTACTATTCTGCCAAAGCCAAATATTTAACACCATTACATATTACTCCATAAAATAATATGGCAAGCACATCACTTCCACAGTGGAGGAAACAGACAGTAAAGTAGTAACTTGGTCTTTTTGAAAATCTTTAAAGAAAGCACAGCTTTTCCACAGTGAAAAGTGTCAGCAGCAAAACTGCCATTTGCACTGTACCACTGCATCAGGATTTTCTGCCATAGCAAAATATTTCTAGTTTGGCCATCATCAGGAACATGCAAGCTATGTTTGATAAGAACAGGCTTTATGCCATTTCAATACTTGGCCACCACACTGTGGAATACCTGAAGTTCAGTCTTGTTGAGCTTTGTCCCAGCACTAAGTCACATCCTGCCCTCACACAGTCAGTTTATAGGACACTTCAGAGCAGGTTTCTTCCCTAGAAGCACAAACATGAGACTAGACCAGCTGTAAGGAAAACTCAGTATCAACACCAGGTTCATTGCCCAACATGCCACACAAGCCACTACGTGTTGGCAGGAATTATTTTTCACCTCTCCAAAGAGCTGCCCTTTCCCACTAAAAATCTGCTGTCACACATGTCACCTGAAAGCAGCCATGTCCAATCCACTTGGCAAGAAGAATTCTGTGCTCTGAACTGAGCTCTGCAATGTGATGCTTAGGAATCAAGTGATGCAAGACATTTAAATTGCACTTCTCCTTAGCAGGTCCAATGAACAACTCCACCATCAGTAATGGGACAGCACTGCTATGAAAAGCCTACAAAAGTGTGTTACATTTTGCATCTGTGAAATGCTGCCTTATAGAAGCCGCACGCTCTTTTCCACCATCTTTTTCATTTTTTACATTTACATATTTACACAACTTTTAAACAGACGTAGCCTTTAATCTCTCCAGTTTAATAGCTGCTTGTACTCTAAAACAATTCCCAGGGTGGGAATTTGCACATCTAGAGGCACAATTCTTCCTCCCATGCCAAGCTGTGATTGCTCAGACAACTGAGCAATTTTACCTCTGTTTGTAGCACATTGGGTTTGTATTGCCTTTGGGCTTGCATGGACACATCAGTGCCCATCACCATTGCTACACTCCACCATCTCCATTCTCCAACAGGGCTTTGTTGAGCACATCATTGTGTCTATCCCACTAAAATGATTTCCATAAAAATACTAAAAAAGTAGAGCCTGCCCCCAGTACAAAGGTGGAACCTTTGCAACCTCCCAAGGTGGCTTTCCCCTGCCACAAGGACTTCCCATCATTGATTCTCTGGTGTCTGTGCAAGATTGCAATCACTTCTAATCTCTGGGGAACAGCAGAATCTTCTCCACCCTATCATTGCATTTCATTAACAAAAATTAATCACTCTGAGTACCTTTCTCCCACTATCATACTTAGAGTTGGACAATAGATAAAAAGAGTTTTCAGACAGAAAATGACACGCAGATACAGTACCAGGTCTGATTAAACAGCTCTGCATCCTTGGAAATCATGATAATTTTATACTTGCATTAACCCTCTTTTTGCTGCTGGTTTAACCACCTAAATTTCAGTATTATTTGACTCTTTAATACAGCCTTTCCTATTTCTAGGTACAATGTGAGAATCAGCACTTGATTCACATCACTTTGCAATACCATAACATGTTTAAAAATAACAGTGCATTAAAACATTTCCTTTTACACAAAGGCTTATAAGCCATTCCTCCCAGTTTTAAAATTAAACTTAAATTTCAGATCGAGGCAGTTCTGAGTCACATTTTCAAAATGCGGTACACGAAAAATATGCAACATCGGCTGCAACTGGCTACAGACTGGTGCCAGTTTAAAGTATTTATACAAGACAGGAATAGACAGAGGGAAATAACTGTCCCAAACCCCACTGAAGAATATGCCCTTTCCCAGGCCCTGTGTTTTGCTCAGTCCATAATCATTTTCCAGTCTGCTGGAGGCCAGTGGTCCTGCTGCCAGGGAGGACTCTACTGACTCCTTCTAAAGAAATGTATGCTGCTCAGGGCTTTCTCCTTTCCCCTCCTGCTTTGTCTCTCACATTTCATTTCCTCATCACAAACATACTTTGAACCTTTTCTTTGCATGGTTTGTCCATCTGACCATGTTATCTTCCAGGACCGCTACAGCACAACAGAAGACCTGCATTCTTGTTGTCCTTCCTGTGTTTCTGAGGACAATCAGCATGTCAAGTATACAAAGAGGTGTCCACAAATGTGATGATTTTTAAGTTCCCTTATGTTGCAGGATACTACTAAAAGGGAATCGTATTCACAAAAATGCAGGTGGGGGGTTTGATCTTGTACAGCTTGCCAGGGATGCACCATTTGGGCTTTTTCTTCCAAGAATCTAAAGCAAATCAAGCTCAGACGCAATGTTGGGCTTGTTGTGTCTCCTCTGCCTGTTCCGTGTAGTACAAAAAACTCCTCACAAAATGCTGTGACTGGAGAGGGGGATGCTATCTCAAGTGAAGAGGTTAGCAGCCTAAGTGAAATAATTGAAACACTAGTGTCCCAAAGGCTGTTTAGCAGTTAGGTATTTACTTGAATGAAATGCTTTATTCTGGATAAGCCAGTCAAGAATCAGATTTTTTCTTGAAAATCATTGTGATGTTTAAGAGTAATTCAGTCTTCACAAGCAAGAAAGGCTGAAAAATTCCCAATTCTAAGACCAATAAAAACCTTTAGATTCACGGTTCTGATTTCAGTCAAGGGAAACCTTGTGGCAAACATTCTTTCTTCACTTCCAAATCCAGCTTGAGATACCAAGTGCAGTTTGGGTTGAGTATACTCTTCAACAAACCAAATGAAACACTACTTTCCCAAAACACAGTTGATTAGGTATAGACATTTCACTCCCACCAAACAGAGGAAACTAATCATTCATTTTTTTCCACATGGTTTTTTTCCAGGATGCACAGTTTCATAGGGTGTTTTAGCTTTGATAAAACTGCATTCTCTATTCTACAGAAAACCTTTTCATCAAAATTTTTCCAATCATGTTAAGATATAATGCTGGAGAAACCTACTCAGGGTGTGCCTCATCCAAGGCCATCATCAGTTTCTCCCACAGTGGATACCAGTGTTTGTCGGGAGCTGGGAGCACAGCAATTTCATCTTTAAGCTGTCTGCGTGCTCTTGACAGACAGCTATTGTGTCTGCATCAACACAGCTACTATTTGATAAGCCAAATCCCTCATTATTGTTTCCAAAGGAAAAGCATGCTTCCCTTCTTTCTTCTCATTTCCTTAAAAACAATTTTAAAAAAATTTTTTTTAGGAAAACTAAAATCCAAACCATTCCCTGATTTAAGAATCCAACACTCAATTATCCATGGAGTTGTCTCAAATTAACTATTTTGATGGAGTTCACATTCCACCTTACTGCAGAATAAGGGGGTTTTTGTACACTGCACAAGATCTCATTCCCTAAGGCTACTGCTCATCCTGGAAGCCTCCCCTTCCACCTGAGGAGCTCTTCCTCCATGTCCTGCCCTGAGTTAGGATGGTCTGGAGGGCAACTGCTGGGTCCCAAATAAGACATTCCCCTCGCAAGTGTCATGCTTTGGCTGGTGCCGCCAGCCACCATCAGCCACAGCCTCCAGTTGCCTCAGGGAGATTGGAGCTGTGCCCGTTCTTCCAAGAGGAAGCCGGAAGGGTAGATGAGGATATAAACAATGACTACCTTGTAATTAGCAACAACACAATTACACACACAAAATACTGGGTTTGAAGGGGCTACACGGCTGCTTCAGAGAAACCCTTGTGCCAGATGAGCTTACATCCCCAGTTCCAGTGCACTGGGCTTATTCATATTTTAAATCAGACACCCAAAGAAGCTTCAGTGTTATAAAGGAGCACTGATAACACAACATTCAAACAACTTTAAACTTTTCACCGATGCTTTAAACCATTCACCCATGAAACAACATATCAAAGGCAGCTGCTCAGTATAGGTAAGAGGCTGAATGGGAGGCACAGTCCACCTCATAAACACTCAAGCCACCAGTAATTAACTTATCGGAGGCCACGAGAGCCCTTTGGTCTGCCAGTGCCTCCTCTAAACAGACAGGCAGTGGGAGTGGGTTTGTTGGTATGCACCAGGCATTTCAGGCATGAATCCCAGCCTTGTCCCAACGCACCCTAGAACGTGGGCACAGGCAGCCGGTGGTGAAAGCCTCACAAACCATCTCTGAGAACGTGGGTGGTGCTCAGAATCAAAACAGAGGCAGCGCGAACAGTGATAACATCAGTATTACAGAAATCTGATAACTGCCTTACTGAATCTTACTAAAAAGCCCACAGGGGCTGCAGGAGTAGTTTAATTCCTGTTGCACATCTTGCCTGAGCTAGAGGTGCTCAGGAAAAGCCATAAGCCTGCTCCATCCCCACTTTTGCACAGGTACATAGCTTACTAACAGTCTCCAAAGACATGGGAAAATAGAGCTTATCAAAATCCTATACCTTGTCCATAGAAAGGATGCAGAAGAAATAGTCAAATTCATTAGCTTTGGGTACAGACCATAGGGAGTAAAACAAGCCACTGTTTTGAGGAGAGTTTGACTCTCTTCAGCTCTGAGTCCTTCATTCACTCATTCTCCGGCCACCTCAGGACCTCAGTCCAGAGCAGACTCCTGAACTGGTCACATATTTCCAAATTATAACAGTGACACAGCCAAGTTAAATCAGTCCTCAGCAGACACAGTCACCTTCTCCAAATATCAGCTCACCGTCATGCAACAGTGGTGTAAAAAACCAGGGCTAGCTATGAGGAAAAGTTGCAGCAAAACTTCCAGGGCGATATGCCTAATCCTGGAGTGGAGCCTGAGATGCCACAAGCATAACTTGAGATAGTCCTGAACCACCTTCAACTCCAACCAGTCATTCACTCTTACAAATATTCAGGTACAAACCTGAGCACCAAAACACAAAAATTAAAAATAAAATAAAAAAAGATCAGTGATCAGTTATGTTGCCCTTGGACATGCAAATGCACTTGGTTCTTTTGGAGGTCTTTGCTCTCTTGTTTTCAAGACCATTTACAAGACAACTGAGAATGTCACTCACATAAAAAAATAACAGGAGTTTTGTAATGTTTCACATGTTCAAAGGTCTGCCAAAGTCTTTAAACCACACAACACTTAGGGGAATCAATATTCCCCTCCATCCTACCACAAAGTACAAATATTCACAGGAAATCTGAAAGCAAGACTCCTTAACTTTAAAATCCTTCTCTTTTCACAGAAAAGATTTTGAAGAGATAGCAAGAATGGTCCAAAGCAATATCCCAGGAGGAGTTTTCCACGTGAAATTTTTATTTTTCAGTAAAATCCTTTTCTGCCAGAATCTTCCTACATGAAAATTTCAACCAGCTCTAGTGAAAACATTTGTACAATCCAGGTGGTAATATATAAACACATGAGGAGACTGTAGCAAGTTTAGAATCACTTTCCCTAGAACAGATACCAAGAGAGGGCTGCAACTGCCCACCCCCCAACTTCCCTTCACGATGCAGCCACACTGACCCACACCATGTCATGGGAATGCCTACAAGTTTTTGGGCCTGTCCTGTTCCCAACATCTTCAAAGAGCATTTTAGATAATGCACATTTTCATCCCTTGCATAGTCAGCTTGTGAAGCAATTGAGCTTGAAATGTAATGTGTTCCTAATCAAAGTCTCACTGGGACCTACCATCTCTGCATTTCCTCTAAGATTCGCCTCAAGTTCCACTTATTAGAAAAGTTAAACTTTCACTGGCTTGGGATTTTTAGACTTAGAAAAGTTGAGTTGGTATGGGCTTTGTTTTTGTGAGCAGAGAATAATCTATAAGGATTTTGATCTGTAATAATTTCTGAAGAGCTAAAACTGTTCAACCAGCACGGGGATCTAACTCATATTGTCCCATCAGCAGCGCCCAAGTAAGCAGTGGGAGCTGTTTAACTACCTACACCTTTTTCCTGACATCTGCTTTGGTCCTGAGAGCTCCCTGACAGCCTCTGGGAGTGCCCTCCCCCTGTTCCTGCAAGAGTTCCTCAACCTTTTATTAGATTTTAAATAAGTGGGTATACAGTTACTGCTTTATGCAACACATACTTTAATACTTCTCCATTACTGTCCACCTTACATTCTTCCCCTCAGCCCAAGCATCAACAGGTTTCATGCCTAAAAAAGCACTGAGGTGCAATATTTTAATCAGAACCCCTGTGAATAGGTAAATAAAACCTGCAGGCAGCAGAGGTTTTTGATCTGATACCATTCCTGTCCCAAGAGCTACATTTTATTGGGCACACCTCAAACATATCACTTGACCAACATCAGATCCTAAGTCAATATTTATTCCCCATAACTATGCATATTATTTGGCCAACTTGTTTTGTCTACTTGTGTTTTTCAGATGGACAATGGTTCACAGGAAAGATTATTAAAAAAAAGAAAAACTTTGCAAAAAAGAAAGAAAAAAGATGACATGTAGTCTCAGCTCACAAAAATCAGTCAACTCTCATTCTCTGGATATTTGGTTTAATTTCAAGTTGTTTTAGACAACTGTAGCTGTCTTGTACCCCAACTACTTCCCACTAAAATCAAGGCAAGTTCCATGGCTGTCGATATTGGCACATCCCTCCACTCCCCCCATCTTTCAATACAGGCACTGTCAAAGTCAGAGCTCGATGCTAAAAGGCTGCTGTGTGCCTGCCTTTTTAACTTGAGGGACATTGGGAATCTGTAACTCTGCCAGCAAACAGACTCATTTGTTATTAACACAGCCCATATTTAGCCATGTGTCTCCCAAGGAAAAAGTACATACTTTCTTCTTAACAAAGCCCGATCTCTGCCCAGCCAAATCCCTGGAGACTGCTGGATCCCTTTTTGCATGGCCAAATAAGGTAAAGCAAGAATTTGAAAAATGCAGACCTGGCCTGAAATTGCCCACAGCTTTCAGGAGCCATTTTTGCATTTGTTAACCTTTTGTTAAACATCAGAGGGTGCTGCAAGGCCCCCATTTTATCACTTTTTCCTTTATTTTGGAACACAAGTGAGCTTTAAGGTAGGAGACCATGGCTGATGGCAGCAACAGGAAACAGTACCAAAGAAAACAGTGTTAAAGCTTCAGCAAAAATAAAAATCGTGCAATTCACCAACAGATACTGACTGGACATTCTCCCGATTATAGGCAAACACTCTTCTGAAATGCACATGAGAAGGAATCCAGTAGGTTAGATAACACACTGCACGTCTCAGACGATTTTAATTCTGGTCTCCCACTGTACTTCACTACCTTCCTTCTGAAGGAGTAGCCAGAGATGTCTGTTTCTCTAACAGAATAAAAACCCTACACATTTAAGAGAGGAAAGATAGGATGAATAATTTGTGTCTACATGTAAACATCTTTGCAAAGACTTCTTAAGGAGGGAACTCTGACTTCATTTTCCTCTGTCCATCTTCCATCACAAATACATCCAGCATTCTGCTTTGTGATCTGCCACATCTGAGAAGCTGTTTCACAGGATCCCAGAGATTTGAGATCCCCAGTATCAAAGTGCATTGAAACGAAAAGCATCTGGGACATGGGGAAAAGTGAGCAGTTTCCTACAATTCCAGATGAAAAATAAGTACGCAGGAGTTACATAGCTTTACACAGAGCAAGTGCAAAGTAACACTATGTAGATCATGCATGCATGGATCAAAATGT
Organism: Pardalotus punctatus; assembly: GCA_013400915.1. NCBI lineage: Eukaryota > Metazoa > Chordata > Aves > Passeriformes > Pardalotidae > Pardalotus > Pardalotus punctatus. The sequence goes on along the minus strand of VZTX01017802.1, from coordinate 352,296 downwards.
CATTCAAGGGAAGCACAGATTTTTCAACAAGCTGGAAGTGAAAGCAGAAACTCAGAAGAAACTGGTTTTTACTATTTGTTCTAATTTAGTGAGGAGTCATGAGACATGATTAAGCATTGTGGGCCTTGTGTGACTGAGAAGCTGCTCTTGGCTTCCCTGAGAAGTGAAGACATTGTCATGCCACGAAGCATTTTATAGTTTTGATCATGACCAGTATGGCCTTCCATAGGATTCAGCACCTCAGCTGACTACCAATTTTTTGTGGAAGCTTCATTACCTCAGCACACTGCTTGCTGGTGTCCTGCAGAGACTGAGGAAATACCTGTATCCATGCAGAACAAGCAGTTGAAAGTCACTAGGGAGAAGCAGTTATTCCCTTCCAAACCTCTGTGTTCTACAGAAGATTAGCAACTGAAACTGTTAATGTGCTAACTAATCCCTTTAAGCATTGTCATATTAGCAGCACTAAGCCTACTTTACCAAATTAAAGGTGAAAGAGCAGCTTTTAACATTCAGTTTCCCAGGAAACAATTCAAACAGAAATGTACCAAAGTAGAAAACCAACAAGTTTAAAAGTGAGAAAGATTTACCTTTTGCATACAAGGCACAAGGAACAGGGCCAGGTTTAGCCCAGGTCATCACATAGAGACTTCCAAAGCTGCAGATCTCACCGTACACTTTTGTACCTGAGGTCAAGACTGTGGCCTACAGCAAAGAACAAAACAGCAATGTTGATGCAGCAGGACCATCCAGGTTTCAAGTGATGGAGCATTGGGCAATCCCAGACAAAAGCACAGACTGGAAGAAGAAATTACTGGGAGAAACTCTGTGGAGAAGGAGTTGGGGGTTCTCAAGAACAAAAAACTGGACATGACCCAGCAATGTGCACTCAAAGCCCAGACAGCCAAACACATCCTGGGCTGCATCCAAAGCAGCCTGGCCAGCAGGCCAAGGGACAAGATTCTCCCCTTGTGAGACCTCACCTGAAGAACTGCATCCAGGTCTGGGGTCCCCAGCACAGGAAAGGCATGGACCTGTTGGAGCAGATCCAGAGGAGGGCCATGAAGATGATCAGAGGGATGAAGCACCTCTCCTACAGACACAGGCTGAGAGAGCTGGGCCTGTTTAGCCTTGAGAAGGCCTCAAGGGACACCTCATTGCAGCCTTCTGGTACCTTAGAGTGGCTTATAAAAAGGAGGTAGAGGGAGTTGTTATATGGGCATAGTGACAGGACAAGGGGCAATGATTTGAATTGAAAGAGGGCCGGTTTAGATTAGACAGTAAGAAGGAATTGTTTCCTGCGAGGGTGGCAAGGCACTGGAACAGGCTGCCTAGGGAAGCTGTGGGTGCCCCATCCATGGAAGTGGTCAAGGCCACGTTGGATGGGGTCCTGAGCAACAAGGTCTAGTGGGTGACACCCCTACCCACAGCAGAGGTGTTGAAATGAAATTATCTTTAAGGTCCCTTCCAACCTGAACCATTCTATGATTCTATGTTTGTATAGGATGAGAGGACTTTGGAGGTTCCTCCTCTGCAGGCCAATCACATTGCCCATCACATAGGCCCACATGCTGGACTTCTGTTGGTCATGCCAACACAAGAGCTTTGAAGTAGGTAAGAACACATGGATTTTAAGGACCATGACAGGAATTTTTAACAGTCTAAACATCTTTCAGAGTTGTAGGACTCAGAACTAATTTTGCTGCAGATCTCAACCCTGTTCCACTCAGCATGGGATTAAGAAACATACAGATCCTTCCATCCAGTCCTGAGTGAGGAGACACCTTTGATGCTGATATGAAGCACCAGCACACTCCCAAGGGAGGCAGAGGTAGCTCCTTACAGACCTCTCCCTGATTCCTGGAGGTTCAGGTCTTGGCCCGCTGTATCCTCATCCAGCAGGGCCATAGCATGCCAGGTTGGCCAGGACCCAACTCTCCTGCTTGTGGCCAGACTCTGTGGCTCAGCTGCTGACCTGCAGAGAGCAGGGCTCCACAGGGAGGGCTGAAAACTACCCCTGTGCCAGCTGGCTGATGGCCAAAGCAGCTCCCTTTCCAAACCAAAGACAGAAAATACTATGAGGGCTCTGACTCCAGCTTGAAATTAAACATAAAATTATAGAAGCTTCCTCTTACTTTTTCACAAGGCTTCCAAACTGAGGAAGGTCCTGTAAAGCTCTTCAAATAATCCAGGTAAAATTTGTACCTTTGCCTCTAGTGTAGTAGAGCTCAGTGGTGGAACTAAGGTTGACTTAATGATTCTGTTTAGGTTTTGACTCACAGCAAACTAAGATCAGGACACTTCTTGTGAACTGAAGGCCCTAGAGGTCTTGGAAAGCTTTAGCCGCTGTCACCTCATTCTGGAAACATTTGGCTTGTTGGTTTTTATTTTAAAAAAGCTGAGTCTAGCTGAGGAAGACAATCATGCCATAAATAAGATTTCATAGCATAATCAACAGGATTCACTATTTAGTCTAACTCAGGATTTTAAAAGAAAGACCACAAAACATAGATTTTATATTTAGACTTGGGAAGCAGGAAGAGAAAAAGTGGATTTGACTTACTTGGATATCACATCAGGCTCCAGGTCCTCTACAGAGCTGGCCAAGTTTTCAGCAGAAATGGACTCTATCAAGTATAACTATGAGTTGCTGTTCTGGAAGAAAGCTTGAAGTGGTAGCAAGGGGAGGAGAGCATCAGGGCAGGAGTCAAGAGGAATGTGTTCTGACAGTTGATCACATCTGGAACCTTGCCAGATACATGCCATCAGCAACCTCCCGGATATCCACAGAAAACTGCCCAGCCCAGTTCTTTGACTGACATTTTTCATGCTACCACATTGCATACAACCATCCTCAGGAAAACCACATCAAAACAGAACAAGGCTGACACACAAAACACCAAAAAAACCCCAACTGAAAAAAAATGCCAACCCAAACCAATGCTAGTTCTACTTCTGCTAACTGGAGTGAATGAAATTAAATAGATCTTTGTGTATGATTACTATCTGTACGCTCCAGTACAGTACAGGACAAAAGGCAACTTTATGCTTAAAAACTTCTCTATAAATTCTGTTTTCTTCATCAGGGTGACGGATTGGAGTGAGGACACATTTTCAAATGCTCTACTCGAAACAGGGCTACACAAATACTTAAAGTTCAGGGTGTGCTTATATAACTGGCTTGGGACTTGGACTGCTAAAGCTGATTATTTCTTCCTCATACTCACGCAGGCTAATGCTCTGTCTGCTTGGCCAGGGCCTGGACCACAGTGTCCAAGTGCAGGTCTTAAGTTACCCAGTCAAAGCAAACAGATTTAGGGTTTGGCTCATGCACTGTCCAGGCTGAACTTCAGCTGGCTTTGCTTGAGGCTCACCTCCACTCTCTACAGCTCTTCAGGCTCAGCACTCAGCCCTACTCTTTTGTTCCGACATATTGTTATTATTATTATTAAATATATTATATTCATATATAAAATATATTATATTTTGTTCTGACATAAAAGCCTACATTTGGCCTCCTTCATCCTTGCAATTGGAATTTCCAATGAGTGTCCTACCTTCTCCCTGCCTCCCTTCTTGTGCAACTCATCACAGCAACACTCTCCAGACACAAAAGTGTTTGAAAAGCCTCTATTCCTTCATAGTGTTCTATCCCTCCTTCACAAAGCAGCCATGTGGACTTTAGCACAGAAATGACATGTGGGCCCGTTGGAGTGCATCCAGAGGAGCCATGAAGATGATCTGATGGCTGGAGCACCTCTCCTGTGAGGATGAGAACAACCACAAAAAGAGTTGTGGTTCTTCCTGGGAAAAGAAGGCTCTGAGGAAGTCTTAGAGCAGCCTTTCAGTACTTAAAGGGGTAAAGGAATCCTGGCAGTGCTGGGTTAGTGGTTGGACTTGATAATCTTAGATGTCTCTTCCAGACTTGATAATTCTCTGATTAGAAGAAAGATAAGGACAAATTTTTTGCAGGGCCTGTTGTGACAGGACAAGGGGTGATGGTTTTAAACTGGAAGATTAGCTAGACTTAAACTAGATTAGCTATAAAGAACAAGTTTTTTATAATGAGGGTGATAAAACACTGGAGCAAGTTGCCCAGAAAGGTGGTAGATGCCTCATTCTTGGAAATATTCAAGGTCAGGCTACACAGGTCTCTGAGCAACCTGGTCTAGTTGAGGATGGCCCTGCTTATTCCAGAGCTTTTTGACTAGATGACCTTTAAAAGACAGTAAAGAAAGAAAATCAGGAAAACAGGGGAAACAAAAGAGAAAAGCAAACCCACGTCTAAAAGACTGTTTTGTTTAGTTTCTGAAAGAATGCTTCTGGAAAAAAGATCTTTGGCTTTGGTCTTGGAGTACATAATGGCCAACATTCTATGCTTTTACCCAAAGGGTGCCTGCCCTAGGGCAGGCGTTCCTACAGCTGGGAATACAGACAACTGGTGCGCCTGCAAAGGGGCCTGGAGACCACACCCCTGTTCTGAGGTTGGGAATTTGAAGCTCTATGACAAGGAACAATATGGGAAAATGCTGGTCTAAGAAGTCTGGGAATCAGTGCTGCAGCTCGCAGCCATGCTTGTTCTAAACAGCAAACGGGCATGCTTTAGTTTGCAGAGCTTCCCAGATGAATTGCAATTTTGTGCACCAGTTTACAGGCAGAGGAAATCCTCCTTTTTTTTGGTTTCCATCCTCCCACTTGTTCCTCCTCCTCCCTAGAAGTTTTTACACTCACAGTAAGCCAAGCATCAAATGGTTTCAATGTGTGGTTACGCTCAGAGAGGGCAGAGACCCTGTTGAAGCACAGGGGGTGTGGAATCCACGACTGTCACCATTTCTTTTCCCTGTGATGCAATTACAGGTTATTTCAACATGACAAATGAACTACTTCCAATTTACAACAATTTTTACATGAAGAAGCTGTTAAAAATCAAAATAAGTATTTTCAAAATTGACTGTAAAGATTAGTTCTTTACTGGTCACCTGAATCTTTTTTACAAAGACATCTGAAAGGCATTTTATCAACTGCTGAGCAGTATTTACTTATGAAACTGTTCTAATTGCTTTGGAATGTGCACCCTGACTGCTGGAACAGCTCAGCCCTGCTAACACTCTGAGCAAAGTAATACTGGCTCATAGGACATGACACTTAAACAGCATTCATTCTTCATTCTCAAGGTAAACAGCATGAAATTTGAAAAGAAAAAAGCAGCAAATGCCTCATAAACAATGACTATTGCAGAGCTGCCCTACATGTTTACAAAACCATCAACTCATCAGCAAAATTAATCATTGCCATGACTGAAATCATCACAGATCAGTAATTTAGAATTAAACCCATCTTACAGCCGGAAATTGCGTGGGTGAAAACTTATTCCTGGTGGCCAGTAAATCAGTGCTGGAGTCCATATCCAGAATGGACAAAGTAGTGTGTCCTGCCGCAAGTAAGCCCTTATTAGCTTGTGGTCTTGCCCTCTCTTAGTAGGTCAGCAATGGAGGTCTTGGTAGAGCAAAGAAAATCTACTCAATCTTGCCTTAATATTCTAAAACTGAAGCAGAACTCTGGTCTGCATTACACATGTCTAGGCTCAGTAACAGCCTAACAAAAAAAAAAAAACTTGGTTATAGCTTTATCTGTCCTTAAGACAAAGCAATCCCAAAAACTGACTCAAATCCTGGAAAGTGCAGTGGTTTGAACAGCACTTTCACTTTGTCTGTCTGTATCACAAAATCCCCATGTACTTTACCCAGCAGTGTTAGAAAAGCACAGAATAATTGCTATTATGCATGTTGATTTATAAAACATGAAAAATTAAGAACAATAAAGAAAAATCATCCCAAACCTCCTAGCACTGATATAGAAGTGAACCACTATGTATGAAACAGCCGAGCCAGTCTCATTGGCCTGGGCCAAAATTTATAAACAAATTTGTAAACTTCAGATGCTTTGAGTTGAATTCATAGGAGGCAGGAATGTCACGCGCCTGCTTGCACCCAGCTTGAATTAACAGTTCTTGGATAAAGCAGCTTCAGACAAAACCAGGCCAGGCTTGGAGATAAACAGCCCTAGTGGCTGCTCAGAGCCCAGGGGCCAGACCTTGACACTCAGATCTTGGAGAAGGGTGTAGGTGAGACAGGGTTAGAGGCTCTCAGCTGAGAGGACTCTTCTCACTTCTGACTCATCGTACAAGAAAGTTTCTTGAGTTTTCTGCCTGACATCCTATCCAGGTCTTCTGCTCTGTGAGAGCACTGTTTGCAGTCCTCTCTCATCTCTTCTCCAGATATGAACCATACAAGCAGCCCTCAGCCTTCTCAACAGCTGCTGCCCCTTTCCCCCCCTGCTATCAGTCACAGCCTGTCTCTGCCGACCAGCTACATGTTCCACTCCTGCTCTCCCATCACCAGGGCAAGGGTAAATGTCTCTTCATTTCCTGCTTTCCCCTGCCTCCCCTCAACTACCCACAGTTCATATTTCCCTTTGTTTTGTTTCCTACAGCAATTTTTTTTTTTTAACGGGTTGGTTTGTTTTCTTATTGGAAAGCCTTTTTTAGCCTTAAGGCAGCATGAACTTCTTGTTTTCTCCTGCTGAGAAGGGACCTAGAGGTGAGAGCTTTGAGGCTGCCAAAGTGATCTCCCCGCACGACCTTTTTAATCCTTGGCCTCCATCGCTTCAGTCAACACTACAAGTGCCTTCTAGTATGACAATCACCATTTGTTGCTTAGGAATTAAACATTGACTAAACACATCATTCTGCATAGGCCATTGAACTGGAAGAATGTTTAGTGAGCTCAGCAGCTGAAGCTGTATTAACCATCTCTGGTGACCTTCTCCTTTGCCTTCTCCAAGGCAAAGGCAGTGTTGGGGCTCAAAGATTTTCCAAAAGGCTCTTTCTATAGCCCACAATGCTTTTAAACTAAAGTGCTCTAACACCCCCACACAACAAAGTCTGCCAGCACATAGATGTTAACTTATCCATCCCATCACAGCATAAAGTTTTTAGTTCCACACTTCATGCCATTCCCAGTTCTCTTCAAACCAGTTTAGCACCACCCACAGCACATCTACTGCTCCTTCTGCCACACCAGTGAGTTTAAGTGCTGCACTCCAAGTTAAAAGAAAGATTATTTTCCTTCCTCAAGCATGCCTGCAATGTTTAACAGCTCTCCAGAGCACAGGTCAGCTAAAGGCGTGTTGAAACAGAAAAACTAACAGACAGGACAGCAAATGGAGTTTTACAAACATCAGCAAATACAATAACAAAAGTCCAAAATACCCCTGAAGGAGGATGTTCCCTCTCCAGGTTATCAAAATCAGGATGAAATGTCTCAGGGGCAATGAATAAAAGACATATTAAGGTACCAGCTTCTCACTCTGGCACTTTAAAACAAGCAAGGAGAAAAGTGAAATGAGAATTCCTTGCATTTTCTGAATTCTCCTCTTCCTTAACTTGGCACACACAAAAGAGAAAAGCACGGGAGGGAAGAGCTCACATTTGCCTCAGACTCTATGTTATTTATACACCCTGCTTCCATCAAATCAGGAAGAAAAACTTGGACGAGTATTAGATGGTCTTTTGTGGTTGTTATTCAATAAAAACCACCGAAGTAAGAGAGCAGTTCTACTGCCTCTCCGGAACCGGACTCTGTCCCACTTGGTGGCATCTTGCCAACACTAGTAATTTAGTAGAACAGTTAGCTGCTTTTGAAACTAAAAATCAGCTTTCAACACTATTCCTAGACCAATCAGATCTGGAAAAAGCCAATCAGTCTGAACACTGTCTCAGCTTGGAGCCAGAAAGACATACCTAATTAAAATCTGTTGGGGGACACAATTACACATGCCAGCTACCTTTGAGTTAAGAAAAAAACAGCACCAGCATTAATGATGAGAGTTGCTGGACAGAACAGACTGACTGTATGACAGGAATGCAGCAAGACAGAAATGAGACAGTGATCTAAGCATGAGCTTGAGACAGATCAGCAGGTAGTGTCTGCTCATTCTTCTGTCCTACCACATCCAGGAGCCTTAAGGAAAAGAAGAATAAGGTGTGGTGCCCTTAAATGTTAGAGATGGTATCTCAAAACATATGCTTGAGCCCAAGTTTGACCCTGGAGGTCTGCATTCCCTGGGGAGGTGTGTCACAGGAAGAGCCAGGTGAGACAGCACCCCAGCACTTCACGGAGGGTACTCTTGAGTCTATATGTGGGAGTTTGGTTTCGGTCTGCTCAGACTAGTGCCTGTGTCAGGCTGCATAGTTGCAGTCCCCAGCACGGGAGGAGGAGTGTGCCTTAGGCTTTAATGAATGTAGTGCAACACCTCTGTCATCTCGGCAGGTATAATGATCACCACTGTCATTTGCAGCATAGAAGGCAGTCACTGTGTTCTTCTAAACAAACATAATAACACAGGTTTTTCAGTTTGCCACTTCCTAAACTTTTTGTAGTTTTGGCAAGGCTTGAGACCCATGAAAGAAATACTGCCTATCGGTTCCACAGGCACAAAGGGTGCTGTGACAGCTGCTAAAGCCATGCAGGCCCAAGCAAAGCAAGGTCCCAGGAACCGGACAGGGCAACTGCAAATCACCACCAACAACAGAACACATGGTAGGGACCTGGGACACACTGGTGAGCCTGGGGAGTTGCCTGCCCATGGCCGCCGAGGGGCAGGGGGAACAGCAGCATAGACCTGTCTAGTAAATATTGCATTTCAGTAGGTGTAAGGATGGCAAGAAGGATTTTTCTTATCTTTTATTAAGTGCCCTAACCAACCACTCACAGCTAGGGGGGCACGGAACCAAGGATTTTGAGCTGATTGCTTGTTAGCCATCTACAACAGCTCATAGGTTTAATGGGTATTCCTCTGGAAGCTTGATTTTCATCGGTTTCCCTCATTCTCTCCTACAAAACCTTGCTCTAACAGCCTCTACTGCCTCTTCTGCTCCAAGAGTCACAGGATAGTAACAGAGCAGAGAACAAATTCACTGGCCAAGTCTTTAATTTCACTTTTGGGTAAACAGAATTGTGTTATAATCCTGATCTTGAGAAACCAGTTCCCTGGTACATTTATTAATGCTGCCTACATTATCCTTCAGCCTTGGCAAGAGGACAAACTTAGCCTCAAGACAGGAAGAAGGAACATGTGGAAGGGAAATTAGGCTACTTTAAATTTCTTGTTTTTGGCAATAAATGCAAAAAGACAAGATTGTAATTATCTAGTTTATTGCCATAAACAAGCAATTTTTTTAGCAGTTTAGTTTTTAGTAAATCTTTCTGGAAGATGACAGTCAAGTAACCATCTGAGAAAGCAATCTCCCTTGTGCACAAAATCCAGGTGATATTGAAGATCTATTCCAAGAGCAGCTTGGAATAGAAGGGACCTTAAAGCACATTTAGTTCCAAGCCCCCCTGTCACAGGCAGGGACACCTTCCACTGGACCAGGTTGCTCAGGGCCCTGTCCAGCCTGGCCTTGAACACTTCCAGGGATGTGGCATCCACAACTTCTCTGGGCAACCTATGCCAGGGCTTCATCTCCATCACAGTAAATAATTTCTTCCTAATGGGTAATGTAAACCTACTTGCAGTTTTCAAGTCATTCCCCCTTGTCCTGTCACTACATGTTCTTGTAAAAGTCCCTTTCCACCTTTCTCGTAAGTTCCCTTCAAGTACGTCCCTTCAAGAAGGCCACAATTAGGTCACCCTAAGCCCTCTCTTTTCCAGGCTGAACAACCACAATTCTCTCTCCTAATCTGACACCACCAAAACTCTTTCCAGATTTAGGACTGTGAAAACAAACAATTACTTGATAGGAATTTCTAGGATCCTCCAAATTACATGGACTCTGCTAGAGTAAACTCTTCTTGTTTTCGCCTTGCTCTTCCTTTGTGTCCTTTGTGGACACATTTCAGGAAACTTACACTGAGTTTCAGATTCATTCTGAATCTTAAAGACTGGAAGGGTATGTCTGGCTTCAAGTGTTTTTGCTAGCATTGTGCATGCCTGCACAGTGAACATACCCAGCAGACAGGGGGAAAACCAACCTTGAGAAATATCAGCTCATCACTCCATATCCGTGGCTGTGGTGTGCAGCAAAGGAGTCAGCCTGGTGAGACAGCCTGTGTCACTGATCCTCAGACAACCCTGTTACTAAGGACAGTTTTCAAGACAGATTTATGGAGGGCCAGAAGGGGATTATCTTTGCAATACACACTCTATTTTTTGTTTTGGCAATGACCAAAGCACATTTTTAAGCAATATCCACAATCACACAGGATGAGTTGGCTGCTTCTAGTGCTTCAGAGTTCAAGTCATGATTCTTCAAGAAAAGCAGAACTAAAGAACCAAAACTGCTGGCATTTTCAGATATTCAGGCTGAAATACTAGCAATTGTTATTTTTCTCAGGAGAAATGCCTGGCACGTATTTTATTTGCTGCCAGTCTAGCCCTTCAAAAGATGCAATCAAAAAAAATTCAGCATTTTTGCAGATGTGGAACTGCATTTAATGCATCAAATGAACTTTGTACTGGATGTGGTTCAAAGAGTGAACTTGGTTTAATAATTTGTTCTGTCTCAAAAAAAAGTGTTCCAAACCAAGAGCTTTATTTTCTGTTCCAAAGGGCAAGTTACAGCACCATCACTTCTGCATACCTTTCCTCCTCCCTTTCCACTGCTCCAGCCTCTCTGGAATGGTTTTTTGTTTCTTTCTTTCACTTGTGAGTTTAGGTTTTGCGATTTTGAGCTGGAAGAAAACCCAGGAATACCAAAGCCCAGCCGTTTGCTCAGTTGCTATGAACAAAAACAGAAGTGAATGTTCAGTTAAAAAAAAAAAAAAAAAAAAAATTTTTACCATCCTTAATTCTCATTTACACAGACCTCACCAAATAAACAGTATGTTCTTCTCCACCCAATCTGCCAGAGGATGATTTTGATGCAGGGAGAAACACCTCCTAGGCAGTCTTTTGTCTTCCTTTTCTTAGAGTATTTGTAAGAAGCAACAGGATAGAAAACAACTCAGCTCTCAATTTCTTCTTCTTGCATTCACAAATGTCCAGTCCAAGAGGAATTTGGTATTAGATTTGCAAACACATCTGAAAGTGCCAAGGTGCTGTCCCACAGTATAAAGTAAGGGGCTGGGGGCACACAGCTGGTCCAGCCATTTGTCTGTCCCTCTGCTGAGCCACCCAAACAGCATCTGCACAAACAGTATCAAAACTTTCTCATGATTATAACAGAGATGAAACAACAAAGGCACCTGCAACTCTGGTCAAACAGAAATTACCCTTTCAAACCCAAGCATGGAGGTACTATCTGGGCTTTGCACACACCAGCCAAGCTCTTATGCTATTTCAGTGAAACCTGCAAGCCTTTGCATGAAGACCAACACATTGTTCAGCATTTCCTGAGACACCAGAACCCTTTTAAAGGTGCATCCATCTGCTTCAGTCATAAAGGGACAGTCTGTGCTGGCATTGTGCCATGCACTTCCTACTTTATGAAGCTACCAGCTAAACTCCCTTGATGCTCTAGTGCCTAAGGTACCGCCAGTCACTTCCTTTCTTCCATCAGGAAACTGCCCATTACAGATAAGGCAGCAGAAGATTACCCTTGCACCAATTCTAAATTAGCAGCCAGGCTAAGAAATCATATCTTGAAACAAATGGGGTTGTTTTATTTTTAAACTACTGAGAACAAAAAATAATCTCAAAGCAGACATGAGAATCATTTACCTCTCTGAAGTACTACCCAACTTACAGCCATATGCAATTCCAGCCCACAGGTTATGTTGGAAACATTAATCCACAAATTTGGCCATGTAAGCAGTTCTACCATGGGCATGCATTCTCACCGGTTGCGGAAAGGAACAGTACTGACTCTTAGGCCAAATTTTTGTTGAACCTGGCAATACAAACCTACACAGCTATGTGTACAACAGTAGCTTCTCTCTTGAGCAGAATCTGCACAATCCCAAAGTTCTTCCCCCAAGGTATATTTATTTCTACTGCAGATAAGAGATATACAAGAAAAAACAAAAACCAAAAAACCCGAAAAACGCCAAAAAACCCAAAAAACCAACAAAAAAAAAACCCCAAACCATTTTCTACTCTAAGCAATTTTTGCTTTTAATTAAAAAAAAAAAAAAATCTCAAAATTGAGGGAAAGTTGATTTTCAGTGTGATTATCTTAACAGCTTAGCCATACAGCAAGTTACCTGTTAATGATCCTGGTCACACTCACCATCTTTTCCAGAAGAATCCACTTTGTCTTGACTTCAGGCAGTGGCACTGCTATCAGCTGAGCAGATCAAACCCTGGTTCCCAAGAAGAGCAGCTGGGCTCACCAACCAGCAGCAGCTCAAAATTCCCTTGGTTTCTTTGTTCCAGCGTCTGCTCACCCAAGAGCATGACAAACTCACCCCACTTAGTACATTTAAATTGGAGAGAGGCTTTTTGGTCAAATGCTCTTCTAGTGTAATGCAAGTGCCTGGTGTGTCACCTAACTGATGAGAAGAATCAGTGACATTACCATTACTCAGGTCTAGAGTCTGCCAGTATTTTTTCCACCTTCCAGCTACACATGGAACGAGAGCAGTTGGCAGCATACACCAGGTTCCAAAGTGGCTGTCCTTCCAACAGTGTGGAGGAGTTTATCCTCTACAGCTAAAGAAACTGCATGCAGGTCCAGCAGCATCCCCTAAGAGATAAATAGTAAGACACATGCAATTCAGGAATGATGTTATTTGAACAGCTAATCACAGGTTTGTGGCAACAGCGAAACTCAGTATAAAGAGCATGCATAAATTTGTCACAGAACATGCTTCTAGTTTTTGCCATTTCATTATATCCTTCAAAATAACAATTTACTCCACCCATATATATGCACGTATATACATGGGTGACCTTGTCCAGCACTGCTAAAGGCATACAGACTGACCAAAAAAAAAAAAAAAAAAAAAAAAAACCCCCTCAGAGAGAACAATTTTTTCGGCGTGGGGAACAAAAAATAGGGGG
>VZTX01017802.1:318206-339248 GCA_013400915.1 Pardalotus punctatus | reverse complement strand
AAGTCCCCTCTAAGGTACGTAATTTTCCTGGCCTGAGGAAACAGTATATAGGGGGGGGGGGGGGGTGGAAGTCACACTGCCCCTCCAAGCTATTTAACCATCAACTTTTTACACACTGGCCGCCTATGCCAGTCACATTAGATCCATGCTACATAAGCATATTCTGAAAAAACTAGTGGCACACTCCCTGCCTACAGCACATTGCAGGCATCACTGACACCACTAGTTAGCTTTGTGTGAGTCACTGCTAATGTAGTCTGGCTTGCAAACACTTACTTCGAGGTTTGAGACAGCACGTAGTGATTAAGCTCAGAATTCCCAGCTCTAACTAAAGGATTAAAAAAACCCCCTAAATCTACAGATAGCTCCCCCTCAGTCACCACTGACTGAAAACACAAGGGAATCAGGGACATTATTCTCTTCCCCTCCCCCAGTACTCCCACATCTTCAAGGCAGGTGTGCTGAAAGTAACCCAAAAGAAGGGTGTGTCTGATCTCACTGGGTTACAAGCATCTGACAGTAGCTCAGGCTCCAGGAATCATTACTGCTTTGTTTCCTGATCAAGTATTACAATGGAGCTTCATCACCAGTGTTACAGCAGTAGAAGCTGCACAGAAGTTGTACTTGCCTTCCAAGATAGAACCAGATCTATGTATTAGTATGCTTCTGTCCCAGTGCAGCAAAGATGTAGCTGCAAGTGCAAGTACACGCAGATTTCTCATCACTTGCACTGAAAAGCTGTCAGCACATCCTAAAAATAAGGATGTTGTCTGGGCCTGACTACTCAGGGGACAGAAGTGGAGCAAGATGTAGCACCTCAAAAAACCCCAAACCAACCTTCAACGACACCATTCTGCATCAGAGAAGTTACTGAGCTCAACTGATGTTGATTCACAATGTAATCATCATGTATTAAAAAGCCAGCAGTACAGAACACACAGCAAAGACGATTAGCTCAGATCGTACTTTTTATTTTCAGGATTCAAAACCCCAATGATATAAAGCAGAAGAAACAGATGTGAACCCCAAATGTATCTGCAGTTCAGATGAGGCATCCTGGTTTCACAAAACTGATTCAGACAGGTGGGTAAAGCACAAACTGCCAAAAGAAGACAAACTGCACAAAACAAAACCTGAGAATTGGTAACTCCTCTTCACCTGGCTCCCTCTGCCTCCTTCACAGTATAAATTAAAAAAAAAAAATCATCTGGAAAATACATTTGACATTGAAAAAAACAATAAACCAAAGAACCATCTAAATTATTTTTATATAGGACGTACTGACCAATACTTCTTTCAAAATTAAGAATACACTGCAGTTCAATGGAGATGATATCACAGGTCTAACAAAAGGTAAGAGAAGTACTATTTAAATAGACAACACACAATACATAAATACCCAGGGATACAAAATATAATCAGATCCAGCACACAGTTCTAAAGCTGACATTCCTACTTCAGTCCCTACAATTAAAAGCTTACTTGATAACACTTGTAGAGAAATAAACATGCATACAGAAGTAAACACATTTGAACAGAACAGATGTATTGAATTAGTGGGACTGATTATTTTTAATACAAAATAGAGACTGATTTAACAACCTAAACCAAAGAGCTAATAAGATTACCATTAAAGGTGTCATTAAGTAAATCACTATACTCTTACCACAGTTAGTCCTACATACACATCCTTAGCATAAAATTTATTTGCTCTTCACCATATGCTCTGGCTCTTCTACCCATCTGTTGAGCTAAAAACCAAAAGCTGGAATAAGAATTTGTCAGAGAGAAAAGAAGAAAAAAAAAAGAAAAAAAAAATCTTGTTTTCCACTGCCAAAAGGACTGCATTTTAACCTGATCTATACTTGAAATAAATTTTGGGGTCTATTCTGTTCCCCACATTAGAAAATTTCTCTGTGCTTCAAAAAGCATTAAAATTTGCCTGAAGTTTCATCCCAAACAGTGGTCCTCTGACCAAAAAATTTGCTTACTAGGGATCGGTGACAATATGTTCAAGTCAAGATGCAAGTCTTACTAAAACAGCATACGGACGTTGTATTAAATACTGCATATTCAAGTAAACCTCAAGTCACACATGCTCACTTAGACTTCCACAGGTAACCCAATTCTAAATCAAAATGTCCATGTCCTCTGTCTATTTATGTCCTAAACCCTGGTCTGCTAAATGATACAGCAATGAACTCTGACACCTGAGACAGGTATTCAAATAAAGTATTTCCAAAGGCTTAACCAGATGAGGATAAGCATCTTGGCAGAAGCCCTACTTCTGCTTGAGCCAAAATTCCTGCTCAAAAGTGCTTCAACCTTACAGTTCAGGTGCTTTTTAAACTCCAACATTCAGCTAATTGAGTACCAACAACAGCAAAACCCAGCATGTGTTAGGAGTAAAGATACCATTTCCCTATTGTTCTTTCCTCCAAAGAAGCTGCTTAACAGAATATGGGCCTTTTGCAGTCAGCATTTCTGCTCTGAATCACAGAATTGTTAAGGTTGGACAAGACCTCCAATTGCATCAAGTATATCACTGCTGTGTTCATTACTAAACTATATCCTCAAGTGCCGTACCCACACATTTTCAAACACTTCCAGAGATGGTGACTCTACCACTTCCCTATGTAGTTCAATATATTGTAACTAGTTCCCAAGTAAGAAGCCAAGAGATTGTCAGTCTACAAAATCTAGTACTAACTCCTTTTTGTCTTCACCTACAGGACACAGTAAGAAGCTTAAAGCTGTCACAAACATTTCCCTACTAGTTCCCATCAAGGATACACAGAGAGGTCTACTGTGCCTCAAATATGCCCTCGAATTGCACATAGGAGCAATCAGCATGAAAAGTGTAGTGCCCCCAGTGTGCTTGGCATTCAGGAACTGCACATCAGGAAGAGAAACAAATCATAAAACAGTGTATAACTAACCTGAATCTGTAATAACAAACCACGTGCGTAATTATTCAAGAATACACAGTGCAAGTACTTTGCCTCGAGCAGCTGCTTTTCTGACTTCTCTCTCAGCACCTACCAAACAGTCAAGAGGTTAGAGCAACTCTTCTGGGCGAATTTTCTACCCAGACTGTTTAAAAGTGAACTCTATTGCTTTGGGGACATAAAAGCCAGACTAAACCACTGTATACGGCAGATGTGCATCTACATCAACAGTAAGAACCCTCCAGCCTTCTCCTGTGTTCATATCCATCTTTTTTCTACTCAGTCTCACACATCCTGACCTTGAAGGCTGTTATTTGCTGATCTCAGGGACAGACTGTTCAGAGGCCAGACTTGGCCAAGTGCCTCAGTGTGAGCTTCAGTGCTGTCACTCACCTGCCAGACCTGCTCCACTCTGCTGCCCAGAACTGGGCTAAGCACTGCCACACCTGTGGGCACTGGATGCAAACTACTGCCCTATTTCCTTGATCCTCCCTTCCTGCCCAGCTCACCTTTTAATTTTGTAATGCTGGAAAATAGAGTCCACAACCCAAAGTCCATGCCTAAATGACCTCCATTTTGCAAAGCATGAGGAAGACTGGATATGTTTTGGTGTTGAGTCAGAAAGATAAGCCTATTATATGGATAGTTTGCTCTGTGTAACAGAATAAAAAAAAAAGGTAGTTCATATTGCTTAGGACGGTTTAGGACTGCCCTAGGACCAATTCTAAACACCAGCATGAACGTTGCCCAAATATCCAAGGGAGATGTCCTGTCACAGACAAGTGTTACCTGCCAATTACCCAGCTCACCATTTCAGACTGTCAGGTTTCTCCTGTTAGAAGCACAACATCAAGCACTGCTCTGAAATGACACACAAGTCTTTTGTGACAGGCCAAACTAACAGAAATGTTGTTTTCCCCCCACATGTACTTAACCATTAATCCTAAAGCTATTTTCCATTTCTTTTCCTTCTGCTAACACTCTTAACACCCAGCATGTCATTTTCTATTTCAAGAGGCAAGAGCTAACAGCAAATATGTTAGAGAAACTTCTGAGTTTGCACTTAAAAACATCTAACCAAAGCCCTGAGCCCATCCCATCTCTATTCAAATAAATAGAGCAGCAGGACTAATGACACAGCCAGAACTGTCCATACACATTATAAATATTGGTTAAGCTTGATAAATCTCTTTTGAGGCAGATATATACTGTACAAAATATATTAAGGGTCAAATGCAAACATCATACTCACTCACTTCACCTAGCTTTGTCTTCCAGTTCTGCAGGGAACCTTGCAAAGGTATTATTTCTGCTTCATCAGCATTCAAGCAGTTACAGAACCACAGAATATTCTGAGTTGGAAGGGATTCATTAGGGTCATGAGTTCAGCTCTTAAGTGAATGGCCCATACAAGGACCAAAGTCACACCCTTGATGTTATTAACACCATGCTCTACCCAACTGAGCTCTGAGCTCTAACCCAATTTGCAGAAGAAAACCACTGAACCAAAACACACATGGGTAACACCTTCATGGAGTTTCAGCTGGGGCCATGAGTAAAGTAGTAATAAAGTAAACAAAATTCAGCTAAGGAAAATCCAGGTATTTTAAATAAACCTGCATACTGAAAAGTGCTGTTCAAAACAGGTTCTGACAGTTTCATCAACAAGAAAAAAAAATACCAAAAATAAGAAAAACCTTCTGCTGTAGTAAAAAGTAGTAAAGTAGTAAACTAGAAATTTGAGCATAGTTCCCAAGCCCTGATTTTTATGACTTGTCCCCTGTCACTGCAACACAAGAGGAAAGGAGAAAGACAGTGAGTGGCAGGCACTTCCCCCACCCCCAACTCCCTTCGAGAAAGGATTCAGTTAAAAAATTCAAGGAACTCTAATGAAAGCCATGCAAACAACAGATAAATCAGATTACAGTCTACTCTGAACTCAGCCAAGGTTCACATGGAAGGTTTGCAAATAAACTTCTCCTGAGTTGTGACAAGCAAACAAAAGAAACCTGGGATTTTTCAGAGCTGTCAGACCATGATGGCAGATACTGGATAAATCAACAAAACTAATAATTCTGGAGATTAATTTTTCTTTTCAATTAAATATGTATAAAGACAATCCATTCTATAATAAATAAGCTTAGAGAGAAATACAAATTCATAATCAGTGAATAATTAGTGCACCAAGAGTTGCTTTAGGAAGATGACTGAGCAGAGAAGTATCTGCTAATCAGTCTCTTTTGTGCTTTTTTTTTTAAAAAGCCCAAAGATAATCAGACCATAGGATACTCTCAGCTAGTAAACTAAGCGCTGGTAAGTACCAACATATGATTGCATCGGCTCAAACACACATAGTCACATTTCACTGTGAACCAGCACAAAAATGAGTATGACTACAGAAAGAAGCAGCACGGATACCTGCCTGTGCTTGTGTGATTATTGCTTACTTTGTCACAAGCAGGTGAAGGCTGGATAAATTTCTCCCTTGAAAGCTGCGGCTCTGCCTACAAGCACAACTTTCAGGTCTGATTGCAGAATTCACTGTCCCATTGCAGGTCATAGTGATCCCTTATTTGGGCCTTGAGCAGCCCCTGTCAGCTCCAGCTCTTTGATTATTGAACAAGCCCCCACTTGGCCCACCTCATTCCAGAGAAAGGCTGCCTGAGTGAGAGCCTTTCCTCAAGGAAAAATTGATGAATTAAAAATACCCAAGTGACCAACAGGTAAAAGAGAAAGGTTATGCTTTACTTTCTTAAATGTCCAAGGAATTGAGGCAAATGAATGTTTCCTAACTGTCCCAGAAGACAGGAATTCAGACTTCAGTTATAATCCTCAAAATCTGAAAACTGAAGTATTCTCCAAATTAATGCCAAAAGAAACACACTTAAACACAATTGCAATAAATGTATTAAAAGTATTAAAGTAAAATAAAGAGGTCTGGAAGAAGAGTTTGGACTCCAAAGAGGAAGATTGTGCCAAACCTTCAGCTCACAGGCCCAAAGGACAGTCTGGATATTTAACACAGTGTTAACAGCGTCTCCCTTAAGAATGGCAGTATTGTCTCTTCAGTAAGTCAGAGGTAGTGTCTAAAGCAGCACAGAACACAACAGTTGCCACCAGCTGAGCCCAGCTATGCCTGAGGTGGTGTGGTGATGCATTCCCCCCTGCCTCCTTTCCAGGCTGCAGTGTGATCTGAGAAATACTTGTTAGGCCTTGGCCTTGAAAACATGTCCTGGGCTCAGCTCTTTCTCAGCTTATCAGATACACTGTCTGCTCCCAGGAATTGCTAAGAAGCTTCTGCTTTCCTTATTATCAGCCTTAGAAAATATTCCTCTTTCCTGAATGGCATAACATTCCCGTTCTCACTTTGAAAGAAAGAGCTGACCCAAACTGTGGCCAGGATGAAATATCATTATGACTAAAGCCCACTCCCTTGCGACCCTATAAACAGCAGTCCAAGATGGGGCCCTTTGAGCTCTCCTGGACAACAGTGGGTGGGCCTGCGACTGGCAACCTCCCTCTGAGTGGGGCCTCTCAGAGCCAGCAAACCCTCAGGTTTGGTACACCTGGAGGATCACCGAACATCAAGGAGTCCTGGGCCGCTACCTCACTCCTCAAGGCCTGTCCTTCACCTGTTGGGAGATGCAAAAGCATCCAAAGTGAGTATTTCACTGACCTCTGAGGGCAATATTTCACAGGTACCTTGTTTGCACTGACTGTCTCTGTCTGGGTGCACGCCCCTGCGCACATGCTACAGCAAATCTGAGAGAAATACTGCTTTCTTAGACGTTTAAATACTGCAGCTATCTATGGATCCAGGCCTGGAAGTAAGGTTAAGTTATAGGTATAAACTTACTTAAATGCTGCTAAGTGTTGTTCTTTTGCTAAGTTGTTAAACATAAGCTAAGTTGTTGCTAAGTGTCCTTTTGTGAAGTTGCTAAGTTCGAAGTAACAATTTCAGTTAGATGCTGCCAAGTGTTATTCCTCTGTTAAGATTGTTAAGGGTAAGCTATAAATTAAGTTATAAATTAAGCTGGGTATAAGTGTTTTCCCTATGTTAAATTACTAGACTTAAGGTGTAAGTTAAGTTACTGTTAAGTTTAAGTGTTGTTAAGCTTTCAGGCCATATTCCTCTTTATCCTTGTCTGCACTGTCTTTTCACACACACATCCACACACACACACCCCCAACACCCCCCTACCCCTAGGTAGTTCTCAATTTCTGTTTTGATTGTCTCGATTTTGTTTGGTTTTGTTGTTGCTAGCTTTCCCTTGTTGTGCCTTAGCTGTCCTGCAAGCAATAGAGTGAATCCTGCCAACAAACCTGTTGTGCTTTGTCGCTTAATATTAAATCTGACTTTTGCTCATACCCTTGTTGGTGATTTTTTTAAAGCAACCTCAAACACACTTGTTCGTGACAGGTGGCCCAAGAACAATGCCACCCCAGCCAGCCTTTTCACGCTGCCATGGGATCAGCAGCGATCACTGGAGTGAGCCCTGGCCATGGGAAGCAGGCAGGATGCACACACAGGGCACAGGGAGGCCGGTCACCAGGGAGATGTGCACCACAATGGGGTACATCTGCTCCAGAGGCCAGCCCCTGTGGCAGCAGATGTGTGCACAGCTCAGCCAAACACAGAACACACACAGACAGACACAGCAGAACTCACACAGCACCCGGTTCACTCGGGTCCACACGTCACTGGGAGAAGGGACCCAGCTGTACGTGATGTTTAATCACGTTTCCTCTAGGAAACTCTTTTCATAAAGAGAGATTACAATACGTTTCACTTAACAAGTAAAACATTTAGCGTAGTTCAAAGAGGTCCACTGAGGAGCACAACTGGGACACAGCAATCAGGATTTAGTTGCAGATTCATCCTCTTCTAAAAGGAGGTCATTCAATGCAATAACTGTAGCAGCAAAGTCAACCAGCTCCACAAAGTCTGATGTAATTATGTTAACACCCATAACACCAGGCTTCTGTCCTTTCACCCAATTCAAAATCATGGGCAGGTTCCTAAAAAAATTGAAATAGAGAAAATTAGACATTTTAAAAGAGGCACTTCTCTATACATACTCTACTCCTTTCAAACACAACATGCTGTTTACAAAAGATATTATCTTGTATCTGTGATCAGGTCCCGGCTATCTTCCTAAATGCAACTACCGATGAGAGAGTGCTTAACACAGCATGTGGTCATTAGCTATCAAACAGGCATATTGGTCAGTCATCAATCCAAACTAGCAGGCATAAAAAAACCCTCTATATTCACTGGGCAGCCTGTTCATCAGGATTTAACATTCCACTACAATTCTGTCCATCCTGGTTTGTTTTTATAAAAGCGCACATTAAATCAAATGCTCAATTTCACAGCAGACTTCAGTGTAACACAAAGCAAGGCTATATCTGGCCCAAGATGTTCCTCTGCCCTTCTCTGCCTTGGGGTGGGCAGGAAAAAAAGTTGTTGGAGGCTGTGCACAGCATTTCTACCAAACTCTCTCCAGCCTCCAGACCCACCCAGAGCAATGGGGTCAGGGAAACCAAACCTAGAATAAAGCTGTCAGCTCCATAGGGGTTGAACATCCTGCTGTACATCACTATAACCAGAGAGAGGTGTGCCAGGTACTGCATTACATGGAGTTAGAAATTCTACCATGGGGAGAAATTTCAAGTCATTTCTTGAACACAGTGCAAGTCAGGAGTCTGCACCAGCTCTTTTCCACTCTAACATGCAAACACCAGGCTTTTCAGCAGTTAGACACAATCTAAAGAATACTAACATATTTAGCCATTTAGTGCTGTAACATGTATACATTATTTGAGATGGTAGGCAAACAAATTAGCTAACAGGATGATGGAAGAAAAAAAGCAAACCCATATAACTTAAAATCACTCCACCAGTTCTGCATCAGGAAAATAAAACAATCTTATCAAGAACCATTAGTGAAGGCATAATTACTGCCAGGGGACACACCAGATTTCAGCCAGCTAAGTGTGACCGTTGCACATTTCGCCTTTAGCAAGAGCTCAAGAACACTTAAATATTCATATTCAGGGCAAAATTTCCATACAAGCAGGCAGACATCTCCATAAAACTGCAAAGACAGATTTGCATATGAGCTAGCTTGTGCAAATGCACACAAGTTATCATGCTTATGCAAACAGTTGCAGCATCTATTTGCAATTTTCGGTTTACCTGCAAATAAGTGGTAAGGATGAGGGAAAGGGATGGATTGAAGGCAGGCTTCCAGCTAACAGTGGCTTACAGCCCAGAGCTGTGCCAGGAGTCCCTTGAAACAAAGCTGCTCGCCCGCTCCATGAAATGCGACGATCCCTTCCTGGTTCTGGAACAGGAATTCCGTAGGGCCTTGGCGCTTATGCCCCGCAAGGCCCCGGCGCTCGGGGACCCCGCGGCCTCTCGCGGGCCGCCAGCGCCACCTGGTGCCGAGCGCGGCCGGCACAGCCGCGGCCGCAGCCATCGACACCAAACCCGAACAGCAGCCGAGTTTAAACTGTGTTTGTGCCAGACTAATGCCTGTGAACGGGAAGGGGACTGAAAGTTCCGTGATTTATACCTGATCTGCAATTTCCTTATTCACAGAATCACTGAATGGCCTGGGTTGGAAAGGACCTTAAACATCATCTCGTTCCAACACCCCTTGCCCAGGACACCTTACACTGGACCAGGTTGCTCAGAGCCTGGTCCTATGTGGCTTTGAACACTTCCACGGATGGGACACCGACAGCTTCTCTAGGCAACCTGTTTCAAAGCTTCACCATCCTCACAGTAAAGAATTTCTTCCTAATATCCAATCTAAGCCTGCCCCCTTCCAGTTTGAAACTGAATTACCCCTTGTCCTGTAAAATAATTACCCTCTGCCCTTGTAAAAAGTCTCTCTCCATCTTTTTTGTAGGCTCCCTTCAGGAGCTGGAAGGCTGCAATTAAGTCACCCCAAAGTCTTCTCTTTTCCAGGCTGAACAATTCAAACTGTCTTAACCTTTCCTCACAGAAAAGATGCTCCATCCCTCTAATTAGCTTGGTGGCCCTACTCTGAATTCGCTCCAACAGAGCCCGGTTGTTCCTGTGCTGGAACCCCAGAGCTGGATGCAGTGCTCCAGGTGGGGTCTCACCAAAGCAGAGCAGAGGGGCAGAATCCTCTCCCTCCCCTGCTGGCCACTCTGCTTTGGATGCAGCTCAGCATGTGTTTGCCTCCCTGGGCTGTGAGTGCAGATTGCTGGGTCATGTCCAGCCTCTCATCCACCAGCACCCAGGTCCTTCCCAGTAGGATTGCCCTCTATCAACAACTACCATCAACAACTTTTGTGACTGCAAAAGCAAAACTTGCTATTTTTAGAAAGGATTTTTAAGAAACTAAGTTCTATTGACTTTAGCTTCAAAACAGTAATACTGTAAATACTTCTAAAGTGATCAATGATTCTCCCAAAAGGAACATGAACTGGCTGCTGAAGATATGTGTTTATCTCACTGCTCACTATTAAGCTAAGTTGCTGATCACATTAGACCAATCGTGACCACCTACACCCATGTAATTTATAACCTACTATCATTATGGCAAGACAAACTGCTAGTAACATCAGGCAATATTAAATGGTGAGCCAGGAGACCAGATCCCAAGAGGATTTTTACAGTTTTGGTAATTTTTAGCGAACAGGCTACAAGGTGATAGTTCCATAAAATAAATCATATGGAACTATTCTGATCATGCTGTTAATGCTATTAAAAATCACTGTCTCTCTGTGCTAATCAAAGCAAAACCCTCTTAGAGTGATCTTACTCATAGGCAAATTAATTGTACAATGGTCAGCACTATTAAAAAAATTCAAATTTTTAATATAATTTTTGGTAACACACCCCCTCCCAAAAAAACCCCAAGATAAAATACTGCCCCCGGTCATACCTCTCCAGCCATTACTGAAATAACTGAGACAGATTTGTACAGACAAAGGCAGAACTAATTCCAGAAATAAACAGTTTCTCTCTGTGGCACAAGCTATTTTACCCTTCCTAAATTCAACTTCAGCCAGTTCAAAATGAATTATTGTTTGAAGACACACATCCATCCTGCATTTTGCAAAAATCAGATCACATTCAGAAAAAGTTCCAGTTACCAGGAAACACATATACGCCTTCTTACTTTATTGTTTTCATTAATTCTTTATTTTTAATGATTGCAAATATCTCTCATGAACTACAATACTGAGCAAAACTTTCAATAAACCTAAGCAAACATTTCCTAGTTTCTGGCTTGCTCAGTGCCTCTTTCAACACGAGACATTCAGTAAAGAACTGAGAAATCAAGACAAGGCCTTACCTATGAACAAGTGTGTTCTTCAGACCACGAATTAGATGCCGTGCAATCGTTTTCACTCGAGGTGTAAGAATTGCTTGAGATACATGGAAAGTCCCATAACGACTTCGTTCCCCAAGTGTGGTCTCCAGGAACTGTAGCAGTTTGTGCACATTGGTTGTATTAGCCCATGGTGCTGGCATTTTATTACCGGGCCACAGGAAGGGATACTGCTGATGCAAAGGGTGGTGGTAAAATATGAGAACCTAAAAAAAAATTTAAAAATTCACAATTACTATATTTTTATTTGAACAGGATGTTGCACTGGTTTATGTTCATACAGTACTGTTGCAGCTAGCATAGCAGTGAAAAGAGGACCAAGCAAAAAGAAGCCCCTCTTGAGTCATGAGTGTCAGTAAATTTGTTGCACTATAGCTAATGGAGATGGAGATCATTTTGTTCAGCTTTGAGGACAGGACTGCTTCAGGCTTTAAGGGTCACCAGTTCAAAATTACAAAGCTGCCTTTTTCATTTTAAAGAATTCAGCTTAAACACTTCAAATTCTTACTGCCAGAAAATACTATATCTGTACTTGAAGTTAAGGATTTTAGCAGTCTTGCCATCTTCTGAGTACCTCCTACTAAGAGGCTGAAGTGTGCTGGGCTGACTGGCATCTAACTGGTGTAGCAGCATCACGCTCACACTTGCTGCATGAGATGCCAAAGCCAGTCCTGCTGTCAGCAAAATGGTCAAATCCAAAGTTAATATTTTATATCCTATAAGGTGCTTTTCTATAGCACAAAAAGGCAACACTTTCATTAACACCCACATTTACACAAGATCAATTTTGAACCCTAAGATTGACAGCATGAGCTCAGAACAATTCCTCAAAGCCTCATTTCCAGTTTAAGAATTATGTGCTGCTGCTGAAACCCTCTTCTGTTCTCAGTTTGTGTGTACATACAGGAGCAGTTACCCCAGAGAAGAGGCATTAACCTCACCTCTACAGATTTGGATGGCTGCAAAGGAGGTAAGAAATTCAGTACTACACCTTAGTCATGCTAAATCTTATATGCTTCACACTGGCCAGAAAGACAACAGTTAATCAAATCCTCACCAACACAAGTCTGCACTAAGTGCCCTTCCCAGAAGAGAAAACTCTTTGTGAGGAGCACAAGGCTCCAAGGATTCTATAGTTTAATTACTTAACAAATGTGCTTGGGAGCAGGATGCAGACTGGCCACACCATGGATGAGGGGATACACAGCTGCATGTAAATGGAGGAAAACATACACACTACATAAAGGAGGCTCTAGTGGGCTTTAACTTGACCATCAGCAGCATCCTTGGTCCAATACCTCTGAGTGGGAACTACACCCATCTTGCTGCTAAAATCTTAACATTTTGGGTTTGAAAAACATTAAACATCCTTTCCCTACCTGGTGTTTCTTCTCCCACATGTAAAGTAACGTCACATATTCTACACATTCAACAGCACAAAGTCTGGATTCAAATACTGAGTGGATCCTGTTGATCAAGAAGTGGTGATGGCTGTCGTCCATGGCATAGAAATGATTGAAATCCAAGAAGATTACTTCTTTGGGGTGCTGCTCAAGAAAACTATTCATCTCCTTCAGCCCATCCCATACTTTGATGCCAAACAAGCCATGTATGAAGTAAATCTCTTGTCCTATTTCCCCAGGTTTGGAAGATACACGAAGATCAAAGTAGCGGATCCCACCTTCCAACTGCTCTTTGAAAGTCAGATTTTGAGTCACTGACCATTTCTTCATGATCTTTCTAACCAAGGAAATTCTGGCCAAACGTTTGATGGCTGTTGCTTGATCTGGTCCTACAGGAGATTTCTCATCAACCCAGTAGCTGAAAGAATCATGTGATCCTAGGAAAAAAGCCAAGAAAAATTAATTTTAGAAAAAGTGACTCTCCCAAAACACATATATCCATGTGCCCTGAAAATTGAACAAAGTTCTACATGTATGGCAGGGTTGCAGTAGAGTTATGATCAAGTATGAGTCTTTCAGATGGTCCTTTACACCTAACTTTTCCCTGACTGTATAACACAAGTTATGCATAAGGTTCTCAGTTTGAATGGCTTTCTTGTATAAGCTCTCAATTTCAAGGCTCTCTGAAAACCACAAAACAAACATTTGTGGTAAAGGGAAACTTCCTTCTAACCTTCCTTCATTTACATTTAAAAATTCAACTCCCAAAGCTTTCCCAAAGCCTGGTATATGACTCATCTAGGATGAGACTCCAGCTTCACTTTAAGAATCTGAGACTTTCATTCTACCTGGTAAATCCAATAATGACCTAATACACCAAAGGTCTTGGAACATTACTGATGTAATGGACTGAGGGATCTGCACCTGCACATACCTTACCAGCACACCTCACTTTAGCCCCAAGATGGCAAATAAATTTGTAGTAGTTTGAACAGTGGGCTATGACTAGCTGGGCTTAGAGATGGAACAATCGAATACACCACCAGTTACAGTGTGGATAGATAGCAAATTCATGTTAAACAGGTTCATGAACCTGTCTTACCTGGCATGCTTTTGATTGACCAAAGGTATGGTGAACAGAAAATTCATCAAAAAATACAACCAACAATCAAAGGCACTGGTCCCTACCAAAATAATGCATGTCCAAAGAAATTCCTGTAACACAGTGTATCTTGGCAGAGAAACTACATCTCCAGTATAAAGTTTTTGCTTATTAAAAAAAACCTCCAAACGAAAATTCAGTACTAAATGGAAAAAAAACCTGAGAAATAACAAAACTCCAAATAAAGGCTTCAGTGTCAATGAAATATCCCTAACTTAGCCAAGCCAGTAACAGAACAAAGCAAGAGAAGGCAGTGCATTGTACCAGAACAGCATAAAGCTGTTCCACCACAGACTGGGGTTTACCAGAGATTTCTAATCCTTTCCACCAGGCATCAGCAATCTAGCCAAGAAGCTGCAGCTACTCCAGGCTCACCTTCCTTGTGAAGATCCAGCCAGCAAAAACACTACAGAACTCTAATAGCCCTGACTCCCTTCATTTGCAGGACAGCAGAAGAGAGTTTGCCCATTGAGCCAAACCCCACCCGCTCCCTGTGGACCCACTTGCTGAAGTGCAGAGAAAGGATCTTCACCCAAGCACCTCTTTTTCCACCTGCACCGGGGTATAGTGACCCTGCACCATGCTGCTATCACCTGTGTTTTACATTCCTGCATGCTTGTCCATGCTTCTAGGACTATGCTTTTCTCGAATTTCCTCCTCTACCTCAATCTGCAACTCTTTAAAATCCTAATTTGTCATATGCAATCCTAAAATAACATCTGAGGCATTCACAGCCTCCTTTATCCAAACCTTTTGTGTACCAGGGCTCACTTGAACACTGATGCATTTCACTGTGATGCAAGATCAGAGCTACAAACAAGATTATGATCTCAATTGGATTATCTTGGCAACATTTTTAATCCAGGTGAAAGAACAGACTGTGCATAAACTAAACATCACTTCTCAACAAACTTAAAAACACTGTTTCCATGGATTTCAACTAGTTCAAAAGCAAGGAAAAGATAGTGTGAAGGTTAGTTTTCAAGCTTTACAAATGAACACTAGAGCTAATTCTGACCAACTCTTCATTAGTTCTCAGCATTTGTAAGAGGGCCTCTTACAGCTTTCCATTCAGTCTTCTAGACAGAAATGAGAAGTACCAAAGATGCCAACTTAAGCAGCTTTTTAGTACCTGTCCCAGTAAACTACATCACAAAGTGGCTGTCAGTTGTGGAGTGGCACCTAGATTTTTTTCCCCCACCTTCAAACAAAATCCAGGAGCAAGCATCTAGTGAAGACATTTCAGAAGCCATATGATGCTTCAAACTGTAGTTTACAGATATGTGAGTTTCATACACCTCCCAGTACAGCAGAGTGAGTCTTTCAAGCTTCTACAATATTTGGAAAGTAGACTTCAATCACAAGGGGCTTGTCTTCTGCCTTGGAATTAGTCACTTTGCACAAAGAAATTTTTTGTTCGTTTTTTTTGCTAGTTCTTAATTCTACTAATTTTTACTTCTTCTGTTTAGATCACTGTAGAAGATGGTTTAACATTGTAGAATAATGTCATAAGAAATATTTTCATTTAATTAAGACAGTGTAGCATTCTTAAAACCTGTCTATAGGAGTCACTCGCACCATTATGCTCCCTCAGACTGGTAAATCTGACTTACAAAGGAATGAGAATTTTATCTGGCCACAAATATATTGTTGTCACCTCAGAGTTGTCTAAGTGAATCCAAACCAAGAAACAACTCGTTTTTCTGATTCTGATCACTTACTTTACAGCTACAAAAGTCCTTCATTTGCAGTTCGCCACAGACAAGGTGCTTCTAAGAATACAAAGAGCAGATTTTCTTCATGCACTATCACAAACCAAATTCCATTTATAGCCTAGCATTAGACAGCAACGAAGAAAACAAGCCAGCCCATTACAACTTTTTCAATGCATAGCTTAGAAATTGCACTCCTTAACAGCAAACTGAATTATGTGTGACATGCTCCTACAGTTAGAGAAGATCCTATTAACTCCTGCCCCATGGGTCTGCTAAAAGCCTAGGAAACAGAGCTTCTCTCTTACAACAAAGTCAACATGTATACCTAGATACAACCAAGGAGAACATGAATTGGAGCATCTGCAAAGTGTTTTACATTCCTGCATGCTGGTAGCACATCACTTTCTAAGGAGGGCAGGGGAGCATCACCAATTCCATTCACCATTCTATGATCAATACTGAGGGTGGAAATACAGCAGAAGGTCAATTAGGTCTTCAGTGGTCATATAAAAAGGCCAGTCACCAATATCTAGGCCAAACCTGGACCCACACTGTTTTGACTCTGGTAAGAGGAAAAAAACCCAAACTGAAACCCTGAAGCAACAGCACTGGATTCTTGTGGGGCTGTGGGGTAAGACCAAGGTGAAGACCCACATCATCCACCAGGCCGGTCTTTAATTTAAGATCACTGATATGCTACCAGCTCAGGCACTGCCTTTTAATATATCTTAGCTGTGATGTTAAGTACATGCTAAGCTGATTGCTTCATGATGTCAAAATAATCCCTGTTCTCCTTTGCTCTGTCTCTGAACTCATAAAATGTCTTGCCATTCTGCAGCTATGGCAGGAACCAAGGTGGTTGCTGATACATGCGATACAGCATGATTTCTTTTTGAAAAAGCATAACCTAAACTAACCCAAGTCTGTAAAACTTCAAAGGCAAAGGGCAGAGTTTACACCAGAAGAATGGAGTAGACCAGCCCAGTTTTGTCAGGAGCTCTGTGTAAGAGCTGCTAAACACGTTCATGATTCATGTCTAACACAAGGATGTGTGAAGGTACTCAGACACTGAACGCTGACAGCAACAAGGCTGGCAGCTCCTGGACAGAGCAAGCACCACAAAACTCTCATAGCAACATACACCATAAAGTTTTTTCCACATGTAAAAAAAAAAATCCTTCACCATCTGTGTTCCCCACCACAAATAATGTGCATTGCCTCAAATAATGGTGAGTACTTTTCTTGGGAAAAATTCTTGAAGCAAGACATTTCAGATGATAATTAACAACTTAAATATAAATAACACCCTATTCAATAAAGCTATTCCTTAAACCTGTTGATTGTGGACAAACCAACTAACAAAACGAGGTATTTATAACCCACACCTCACACACTGAGAAGTCAAAAGGCAGAGAAAAGCCAAGAAACTTTGTCTTTGTTGTCCTTTAGGTAAAGAGAGACCAGAACCCCAACCTGAACTGCTTCAAAAGCATGTTCTTGCACGTGCAGGGCACTGACTTACTGTAGATGAGACCGGATTAGTGTTCAGACTGCAAAATGTACTGAGCTGCTCCAGTGACATGGCATCAGGCTGGCGCTCAGCCCTTCCCAAAACCAAGTCAGGCACAGGAAATACAACAAAGAGATGATGACTTGACAATTGCTTCCAACTGGTTGAATATGTGCAGCATGAAGCAGCAAGCATTAAATTTAATCTTGAAAGACACTGCACATTCAAAGACAAAAATTAGGGGACTGCTAATCAGCTGGCAGCTCTTACAGACAGCAGCTGCTCTGTTTCAGTTTCATTTCTTTCATCTGACAAAGACTGGCAGCTTCAAGGAAAGCAGTCACATGCCATCAAACACCCAGATATTTAACTATCAAAGGCTATGTTATAGTTAGAATAATATTATATAGGTATCTTCCAGACACCATTTAAAATGATGGATAGACCTCTTAATTTTATCCCAGTAATTGCATCTGTGGATTAAATTTCCTTCATGTCTTTAAACATCTTTTTATTCTGCTTATACTAATTTCTCAAATTAATTGTATGTTAAACAGCTCACTTTTCAATTCAATTTATATGTTAAATAGATTGTATTTCACTGTTCAGGATGACTTTTTGTGGAAGCCCTTGTGCTAATTGTTAGAAAGCAGCCTTTTATCATCACATCTGCAACAAAATCTAACTTTGCAGTGTGTTTATTTGTCGTGCTACTTAGTTAGATAGTCAAATTAACCCATGGTGTAGCTGAAACAAATGACACTCATCAATAGAATGTTATCAAGACTCCAATTTCAACAATTACTAGCTGTATCTCTTCACTCCCATGATCAGTGTCAGGACTCAAGGAAATGGCACAAAGCTGAGTCGGGGGGGCCTAGGTTGGATCTTCAGAAAGTGTTCTTCACCCAGACGGTGGCTGAACACTGAACAGGAAAGTGGTCACAGCACCCAGCCTGTCTGAGGTCAAGGAGGGTTTGGACAATGCTCTCAGGCACAGGGTGTGACTCTTGGGGGTGTCCTGTGCAGGGCCAGCAGCTGGACTCAATGATCCTGGTGGGTCTGTTCCAACTCAGCATATTCTATGATTCTATATCATTTGGTACTATCTTTTGTTTCCACATAATACTTTCTACAAATACAGTTGCAGCAGAGAGACAGGGATGAGCATCATCTCAACAATCCCTTGCAAATCTACCTTCATGGAACGTTAAACATATGACTATATGGCATGCAAAGTGCAGAGATCTGCCGACATAAAACATACCTGTGCATTTCCAAGCACTTGAAAACAAGACAAAAGCTCACAGGTTTTTTTTTGATACAAGCATGTGTCCTAGCATATTGCAAGCTTCCCTGGTTCCAAGGTTACGGACTAGTCAGAAGCAGCAGCTAAAGACACTTTTTACAAACAACTAGATAACCAAGAAGCCATAAATGAAAGCACAAGGGCAGTAGTGTGTACTGTCACTAAGCTTAACTAGATCTGAGTAAGGTGGATTGATCTTTACACGAATGGAATACTAACAGCATGGAAATTGCAAGAAACAAACGTTTAACGTAACATGAAGCTGAGGCAAGGTCAACAAAACATACCCATCCCCTAAATGCATTAAAGGGTCATTTATGACCAAAGAATCACCCCAGCTGTAGTGACACTAAACTTCTTAGTACAAGCTTTACTCACTAGACAAAGTGCATTCCCCACACATTACAAACCCTGGCACACGACACAGCACAGCAGGCATTACACAGCTCAGCTGGGTAGAACAACAGTAATCAAGTTCCAAAAACACAGGATGTAAGTGCTACCAAGTCAAAGCTATCCCACAAATGTTCTTTTAAACCTGATGTTCTGTGTGTGTCAAACCTGAGGGAAAAACAGGAAAAGCACAAGTGCCTCTCAAAGTGTAGAAGTCCTCAGGATTCAGGTCATTAACAATCCAGATTTTCTTATCCGAAGATTAAGATCTTAAAAGTTCATCACTAATGAAAAGCAAATCAAATAGTTCATTTTAACTTGCCCAGCAAAAGGAGATGAGGCAGAAAAGAGAAACATTTAGATAATCAATTATCTAAAACTATAGAGATGCACATTTATATTTTAAGAAACCTACAAGAATCCTTTAGATATTCTTAATGCAGACTCATTAAGAAAGACAAATCCTAGTACATACCAAATCCTCTTAGGAAAACTCCCTCTCTCTATCCAAGAACTACCCTGATTTCCCCCACTGCCCCTTTCAGGCAATGGGATGCAATAAGAGCAGCACAAAGAGAGCTTAAAGACAATCTCAAACTGTCTCAGACAATGTCACAGGGGTAGTTTGCTTTTCTTTCCAGCAAGGAGAAATCCTTTTGGCACTGGTTGGAGTTACTGCCATTGAAGTTTAAGGTCATTTAGTAATGATTTCCCATTTATCAGCAACCTCAGCTGTCTGCAATGGAAATGCAAGAAAGAAGCAGTACATCTCTACCATTTCAAAGCCTGAATGGATCCATATGCTCAAAAAGGAAAAAAACCCTTCAGCTTAGAGTCCTGAACTCCTCTTTTGTGATCACTCAGAACTGAGTGGACCAAGGGCTCATTCTCTTCTGAGGCTCTAGGGAAATTTTTATTACATGGTACTTTTCCCTCTTTTAACATCTTTTCTGGAAAAACAGGCAAACTTTGATAACATGGAAGGAGACCAATAACCATTTATATCAACATTATGACTATTTTTATCCATTTGAAGTTAAACTTTGGCATATTCTGCACTCATTTACCAGATACACTTAAGTCACTCTCTAGGGTACAGATCTTAATAAGTAAAAGGAAGAAATTTTTTCCAGATTAAAAAAAATAAAAAAAAAAAAATATATATTTATACGACATTCACACATTGTTTGAAGAAAACTTTGCAGGATCTCAAGAATAATTTGGTCTTGGCTAAATACATGACAGAAGTTTTTTGAAAAGAGAAGCCCTATTCTTTTAAAGATCTCTTTTTAAAGAGTTCTTTAAAAAGACTGGCTTTTCAGGTGAACTTCTACACAGACCCTGTCTCTGCCACACCAGTTCCTCACACAGGGACATACAAAAGGAATATTTGGTTACTCAGGAACAGTTGAACAATTTCCATCAAATATGCTCATCAGTGTAACAGTCCAGATAGCTTACTAGCCTCTCTAAAAATATGAGAGATTTGCTGTTACACTCAAGTAGCCTACCATGGTAATAAAATAAACTTGTCTTTTCAGAAAATTCTGCATTTACAAATCATACTCAACATCACCATACTTGTGCAGATGCTTTCTTTTAATGGTCAACACCTGATTCATTGGTAGATTCAAACAAAATTGAGAAGGAAAATAAAGCTAGGTGAATCAGAACATAAATCTTATATTTCTTCCCTTTGAACTTAAACCCAACAGATGGCCAGTTCAGCTGATTCAAGGATCCTTTTAATCAGAACTCTAAAGGAGTATTGTCTGTGGGAGAAGGAGGCAGCCTCAAGCTCACTACCACTCCTCTTAGTATGTGCGTCCATAGCCCATACCAGCCCATGAAGAAATAAACAAGAAAATCACAGCATTAGCAAGCTCAGCAGCTCACCTCAGGGTTATGCAGGCAAAGAGAAAAACCACCCAATCCAGTCAGAGTCTAGTGGCCAGCTCACAGCTGGAGAGTGCTGCTGCTTCTTTTTAGAAACATTTTGGTTCTGCTTGGCCAACTCCAAGTCAACTTGCTCACGGAGCTTTTGGGGAACACTCGCACTGTCAGGACAGCAGAGGTGGCCAGTTGGTGGTGGGGAGATGGCATTCTCCACAAAAGATGCTCAGGGCCCCACCAGCTCCAGGCGTGTCAAGGTTTGACCCTGGCCAAATGCCAGGGACCTATGACATCTGTTTTCTATGCTCTCTCCTGCTGCAGCTGCGCAGAGGAGAGG
>VZTX01017802.1:305078-317894 GCA_013400915.1 Pardalotus punctatus | reverse complement strand
GCCTGGAGCACCTCCTCCCCCACCTTCTCCACTGACCTTGGTGTCTCCATGTTGTTTTCCCTCACATACTTTCACCTCCTCCTCCTCCAGCTAAAAAGATGTGCATGCACCCATTGTTTTGATTTCTTCTTAAATACGTTTTCACAGAGGCGTAACTAACATCTCTAATTAGCCCAGGTTTGGCCAGCAACATGTCCATCATCTTCAGAGCCATTAGAGAGTGGCTCTGCTGGACAGGGTGAAAAACTTCCAGAACCTTCACACAGGAGCCATCTTTGTGTTCCTCCCTACCCACTAGCAAAAACTGGGCCAAGTAAAACCACCACACGGTGGTCCTCATGAGCCTGACACATGAGGACAGCCCCCTAATGGCACCAGTCAGTCACCCACAGCAGCTTGTTAACACATAACACACCTCTCCGTGCCTTGTATCCCCCCTTTAAGCTTAACCAAGGGCTTGGCCAGCAGGGCTGCTCCTTGTTAAGACTGCCTATTAGCTGTATTTGTAAAGCTTTGTTTTCCAGGGATGACAATTTCAAAGTACTTTGATCATTTAAACCAAAATCAGGAGGCTTCTTACTCAGGCTCTTGGGATGAACTTCTCAGAAAAGTGCAGAAACAGTGGCCCACTGTAGCATGGAAAGTTTAGGCCAGTTGTACTGACACTACCATGAACAGACTACAGGAAGTTATTATATTAAAAGCTGGCTAGAAAGTCAGGAGTGTGTGTGTGTGACAGGGGGAATTAGGCAGCTTGACCAGTGCTATAGTTTGGAGCAGCAAAGATTTATTATTTTAGAAGAGCAAGGACACATCTCTCCTTGGAGATCAGTTAACAGTAAAGTGGAAGACACTTTAACAACTATTTCAGCTGTCCAATATGGTCTTGTTCTGGCTATATTCAGGCCAATATGATTTTCACTGATAAAAAGAAATGTTTCTAGAGCTGTAAAATCCATCTTTTCTGACAGCTCTGGCTACCTACAACCCAGCATCCCACAGGAAACTTCTCACCAGTCATCCAACCTGACACTGACAGGAATGGCTCCCCATTCCAAATGCTTTGCATTACTTCAAATTTGAGATTCTAGCCAGCCTTCCATGTGCTGTCTAAGGAAGCAAGAACACACCAGCTGGGATCACCTGAGGATGACACAAGAAGCCCTATACACCACCAGAAGCCACAGGTAGAGAGCTGCCCCACCCCTCCCTGAAAAGGCAGCCTGCCCATTCCACAACAGCAGAGCACACTGCTGAGTGTGACATTTGGCTCTAGGTGTACTAGTAGCTGAAGAACTGACTTCTGGTGGCAAAAACTTCCTTACTATTTCAAATCAGCCTTAGACATACAAAGTTTGACCTACAACACAAACATGTCTATTTCTTTTTACACTCTAGGACAAAATCATGGTGTAACGATTTTGGGGTTTTTTTTTGGTATCACATTACAAAGATCTAAAGTAAAACATTTTACTTTTCAATTTTACTTTACTGTACAAATTTTCCATCTTTCATCTCCCTTCTTCAGTGACTCTTATCAAACAACTTAGTTCAGATTCAAATTAATTGTTCCCCAACTAAGCTTAGTTTTTACTAATAGCCTGTTTCAGTCAAACTATGTGAAAGAAAACAATCACCCATTTCTTCTACATACAGCCATTCAACCTGTTGTTTTTTCCTGTCCACATGTGCAGCACCATGACATATCAGGTTAACCTTCATGCTCCCTTGGGACACCTACACAGTCCAGCACCCACGCTGGGGCTTGCCCAACTCTGTGAGCAGCTGCTGCAAGCAACTTTTCTGCCAGGAACCACTTCCCAAAATAAAAAAAATCCCTCTAAATCCATCATCACCACACAAAACCTTACCACCAGGTTAGCTTGCTGAACACACTCATTTGTATTTGTAGGGGGGAGAGAAGGAAAGGCAGGGCATAGAAGAAACTTTTGATTACCTCACTTTATTTATGAAGGGGCACCCATAACTCTTCTGGGTGCTCCTGCAAGCAGCAGTGGATCCCTACCTAAGTCATCATACATTTTCTCTGGAAGACAAAGAAAGAAAATCAGCACTATGGGAATACTCACAGCTAGCCATCCTGACCAGAACTGGGAATTAATCAAGGGATACAGACTGATCCAAAACTCCAAGTATACCTGTCACATGATGGCTCTTATATATTTAAAGCTGGAATAGTCCAGACAGGATTAAGTAAATGTGTTATTATCAAGAAGCAAAGGAAAACAGAACTGCCTGCTCTTCTGCTCATGACATTCATCCAGCACCTTGGAGGCTAGACTAATAAAACACTCAATAAACAAACACTGATAGCTGGCAGTGAACATCTGCTAGATTGCCTTGCTGTCTCAAACCAAAAGGCACAAGCTTATCATGACCTCACACAGTGGATGGAGACTGAGACAGAAAAAGTTTCACCTGCTCTAATACAAGTATTCATGTAAAAGTTTGATGAAACAGGAAAATGGCGCCATACCTTCAGATGCAGAGATTTCAGACTCTAGCACCAACTTAATCAAGATACTTGCCTTTCTAGAAATTTCTGCAGCAGTTCAAATGAAACAGTACAAACTGGACATACCATGGTGCTATCAACTATCAGGATGCAAGTACAAGCAAGGAACAACTAGGCTTATCCAGCTAATTCTTTAAATAGCTGATTTACTTGAACATCTGATCAGTGAGAGCACTCCAGATTCTTCTTGTGTTCCATTTCCATGTAGAGAAATAAGAAAAGTAGCAGATGCAGATCAAAAGATGACCAAGGAACACAGTAAGTATGACAGCTGTGATTTCATAAAATTGTTTAAAGTAAACTAGTTTGAGATTAAACAAGTACTATACAATACCCTGCCAAGGGTCACGTGCACAATCAAAATGTTTAAGGGTTCATTTTTAAACCCACATCCAAAGAGGATTAGTGGAATATAATTAAGAGAAAACCCCTGAGACTTTCACACAAGGTCACCACTTGTTGAAGGTGGTTATTTTTGTTGACTATAGTGTATGCTTGTAAAGTTGATGACATTTTAGTTACTTGATATTTGGCAATTTTTCATTGCAAAAGATCCATCCCCTCATGACACTGTAAAGGAAACCTCATCTCTTTCCCTGGCATAAGACTATATTAGTTTAGCATTTTGGCTAGAGTTTTCCCCCATAGAAAAACCAGAAAAGCTCAAATGTGGGAACTGATCACACACAAGCTTTGGAGAACGGCCTTCAGTTTTCCAAGTCTCTCTCCATTTTGAGTGCAGAGTTAAATAAGCATGTAAACACCCCATATACTTCATGAATACCCATCTTTGACATTATTTGCTACCAGTTGGTTCTAAGAACTGAGCAAAGAATGACTTTCTCTGACATAAAATAAAATGTTTCACACCATTATTTCATAGCTCACAGAATCATAGAATAATGTAGTTTTTAAAGGCCTCTCGGAAGTCACAGCTACTTTTTCTAAAGCCAGTGAAAACAAGCAGCTCCAAAAGCAAAAAGTTTGCAACAAATAAAGCAGGAGAACACTATGAAGACATCCTGGGCAACATGCAAGGGAATTTCCCACTCACAACAGCACATAATAAATTAAATCTAAGAAGTTTCTTTTCTGTATACACTTTCAATTCTTTCACTTTAAATAGCCCCATGATATCATCATTTTGTCCTTTTCTTAAAAAAAATAATTAAAAAGGTAAGCTTTTAGTCTTTAAATGCTGCAATTATTCAAAGCACAAAAAGTATAAAACAATAACAGTTTTGTGATTTTGAATGCCGATTTTATTTCAAGTTAAAATAAGCTTTAAGGTTTCCACTCTTGGAGCTCTATCTCTGTTCCTATGTACAAAGAGTGACAGGGTGGGGGAACAAACAAACAAAATCCCCAAACCAAAACCCATTAAGTTCATTTTCCCAGGGGAGAAAACAAACGTATTCAGAGATGGACAAAAGCAGGCCACTCTTTTCATATGCACACACAGGTATCAAACACAGACAAAAATACTTCTCATTCAACCTTTCATCTCTCTCTTGATGATAACACTGGTCTCCATTGCTGTTCAGCATCTGCAAAGATTCCTCAACTGCAACCTGTATTGCACACTGCTAGGAACAACCCCCGGCTCTCAAAAAGGCTGCTTTGTCAAGCACCACATCAAAACCCCACTTCAGCAAAATAACCATTGAACTAAAATAATAATTGCTAAAAATCTACCCAAAATATCTTTCACCTGCTTGCAGGTTACATGAGATATATACAGGAAAGCAGTGGGGAGATACACCAACCTTGATCACAAATAAACACGTACTGCAGGCATTTAAAGAAAAAAACAAGAAAACCCATTTTAAAAGCACCATGACACTACTGAAACAACAACAACTCATTTGCTTGGTTTCTCTGCTGCAACACTGCTTGCATGATGTTTGCTAGTGACAGGAACAATGCACGTAATGCAATCTCTACCATAACATTCCGCAGTTTCACAGCCTTTAAGTGACTACAGCAACAAGAAGTTGATTTATTACTGTTCACTAAAACAGAGATGCATTTCTTTGCCAGAAGTTTCAAAATCTGCTGACACTTGAATTTTACATGAACACTGAATTTCCTTTCTGCCCCATTCCCTGGTTCACCTAAAATGTTCTTGCTACTGTCAGGACAGGAAAGGGCATCGCTTTTGATTGAAAGCTAGCATTTTTACTGCTGGGCTTCAGGTAACAGAACAGTGAGCAGGAGGTACAGGGCCCTTTCCCTACGTGCTTCAAGGGCATTCCAAGTGTGTAGAGAAGGGGCTATGGTACCTCTGACATAAGAAGTTACTCTGCTTCTAAGGCAGTGTCTTTGAACGGCTGCCAAATAAAATCATAATCAATTCGATTGAAAAAGACCACTATGATATGGAGTCCGACCTACGACCATACACCACCTTGTCAGGTCTGTTGTTGTCCATATTTATCAGTTTATCTTTACCAGTTTATCTATCTGTAAACCAGAAGTGATGATGCTTACTCTTGCAAGTCTTAAGAAATTAAACTAGAAGCTCTGCACAGGAGCTAGATGTTAGCTATTTTAAGTCCAGATGGGAGATTTTTGAGCAAAATTTTGTAAGTAGTTACAGTATTTTAGTGTCTTCAGTGCAACACCATACATTAGGATATTTTATAACCATGCTGTACCCTTTTTTCCCCAGACAAGCCATACCTAGGTTCTGCTACACAAGACATACCACAGAATGGTCTGCGTTGGGAGAGAGCTTAAAGATCACGCAGGTCTAAGCCTCCTGCCACAAATACCTTCCACGCGAGCAGGCTGCTCAGATGATGGACCTCCAGCTGTTGGGTCAACGCAACCGAGCCTTTCTCCCTGCCCGATTTCAGCCTTACTTTAACTACCTGCAAACCTTCAGGAGGGCCCCCAGCGGTCACAGCTTCCTTTTCTCAAGGCGGTGAAAACAGCAGATCAACGGTTAAGTGTCTCACAGCAGTATTTAGGGGAGATTAAGCCCTCCTTTCTCTGCTGCAATGAGCAGGGCTTCTCCCAGCACTTTGCCCCAGCCTCAGCATTTTATTACGGGGGACGCGACGCCGCGGCGACTCCCCCACCGCCGCACGGGCGGCCGCGGCCCTGGCCCCACACACCCCGTCCCGCCGCGCCCCGCCGCCCTACCCGGGATGGCGAGATTGGAGAGCGGCAGGGAGCGCAGCGCGGGCGGCAGGGAGCCCATCCAGTCAGCGTTGCCATCGGCCATGGCCCCCACAGCGCCGCCCCGCCGGCGCTCCCTCATTGCGGCCGGGCGGCGNGCACGGTGAGGCTTCTGCGCCCGCCTGCCTCCTCCAGCAGGGTCATCCCGGGGCACGCGGCACACGGTAGCGTCCGCACGGATCTGGTATGTCCCTGGTGAGGGAGACTTCACTTCCTCTCTAGGCAGCCTGTTCCAGTGCTCGGTCACTGCCCAGGAAAGTTCTTCCTCACGTTCAAGTGGAACTTCCTGGGAATCCTCTTCTGCCTGTTGCCTCTTGCTTGTGGCTCGGCACCACCGAGCAGAGCCTGGCTCCATCCTGTTGACACCCTCCCTTCAGATACTGATATTGGAGGTCCTCTCTCAGGCTTCTCCCGACCGAACAGATCCAGCTCCCTCACACTTTCCCGTCAGAGATATACCCAGTCCCCTAAAATTCCTTCATTCCCTCTACCGTAGCACCAGAGAAGCTACCCCTGACATAGAGGGCCAGTGCCTTGGTTTACTGTGCTGACTGGTGAGTTAGGTGTATTTGGAGAAATTTACTGGCTGGCCTGGCAAGAGCCAACACGGCAGCAGAGGATTTAAGGAACAAGATAGGGCAGGCTCAATCCACCACCCCCACCGCCAGGCTCTTCCACAATTCCCTTTTCCTGACAGTCTCATGCTCGACCTTTCACTGCGTTTGGTTGTTGGGGAAAGAATTTTCTCCAAAATAATTTCTGGATTTGCTGTGACACACAAAATTGAGCCTCTAACATACATTTTTCCTCCCTTGCATTATTATGTGTCTTTGAAAGATAATGTTTTGTGAGCAAGTTCTCTTAACTGCTCCTTACAAATATTTACAAACATATTATTTCCATACCCTTCCCACACTACACAAAGGTGACCAGGTATACTACACTGAGACCTACTCCATCATACATTAGTGAAAAAAAACCCACCCCACAAATATAGTTCTGAAAGATAATTTTTCAGTGTTGAATTACTAAAGACTGAACATGAAATACCAAAGATACATATTTCAGAAGTCCTCTCTTTTGTCTGTAAGGAAGTATTCTTTAATTAAGCAGGTATTTTTCATTTGGTGTATTACCATTTGTACATTATTCACTGCTGACTGAACTATATATTTAAAGTATACATGACCTTAATGTATCTGTAAATAGACATTAACTATGTATTTTCACCTAATATGACCAGAACCCACCTTCTTCCATGTGTCAGCATTTCCCTTCTCAAAGAAGTAAAAAAAGACATTTTGCTTTTAGGACTTTGATATTGAAGAATGTTAAACCCAGTGTAATTTGTCTTCTAAATTTTCACAAGGCAATTTCCTCACACTCAAGGAAGAAGATGGCGAGTAAGTATGGCATGCATTCCATTGTCCTGCTCCCCCTTCCCTTTAAGACTCTCCAGTACACTGGCCGCGATGTAGGTGACAACAGGGTACAATCTTCAAGGCCATGTGCATAAGATCATAAGCATTTTCTCTTGCAAATAAATTTGTGTCTTCAACTAACAGAGTGGTTGTTCTGTGGGAGCCAAACAGTCCATACCCCTGCAAGTTTATCTCCTTTAAATGCCTGCGCTACTGTACGTTACTTCACTCTCTCCTGCTCCCACCTTTGCAGCTTGTGGCTGGCCAGCAAAAGAGTACTTG
The DNA here is from genome assembly GCA_013400915.1 of Pardalotus punctatus. NCBI lineage: Eukaryota > Metazoa > Chordata > Aves > Passeriformes > Pardalotidae > Pardalotus > Pardalotus punctatus. The sequence goes on along the minus strand of VZTX01017802.1, from coordinate 310,472 downwards.
TGGACACTTTGAATACAGTCGGCAACCATGGCTGTGTCAAGTGTAGCCTTCCAGGATGAGAAAGCCTTGCAGTGCAGGGGTAGCTACTTCACAGAGGTTGCTATGTTCCCAGGGACATCTTTGTGCCTTTTGGCAGGGAAACTCTAAACAATTAAGTCTAGAACCAAAACTATTAAGGATGACTACTGACACAATACTGTTTGTGTCCTTGCCAGTCCCCATCCTGCATTTCCTGTCTTTCAAAGGACATAAAGATGGAGTGTGCATGACAGGCAGCAGAGTCTGAAGAGAAACAGTAAGGTGTGCTCTGGTATGGGAGAAGGAATCTAATAACGTCTACCATGAGAGCAAGTCTTAGCAGTCCTCTGCCAATCAGACCAGCTAGAACAGGGGGTCTACAGCTAAAGCAGTAGGTGTCTCAAACCCTCTCCCTTCACAGCCTCCCAAAAACCTCTTTTTAATCACTTTTTAATAGCACCGGAGAATGTGACAGCATTAGGGTACTTCTGTGCCACCACAGCCCAGCGACTTTCTCCCTTGTTCACCCGTACTTTCAGCATCCCCAGGCTATGCTGTGCAGGGTGACCACACCCTAGCTCTCATGGTTAGGATGGTGTCTAGATCTCCAACCTGCAAAGGACATTCAGATTGTGTGGGACACCACCAGCTCGAAACCAGTATGATGAGGGAAGGAGAGCATGCATCCATTTGGCACTGTTGGGTGGGACTTCACCTGTGAGCATTAGATGTGATGCACAGATACTTGCCAGCAGTAACCCCTAGAAAAAGTTCTTACGGTCCAAAAAATCCTTCATGTGCTTTTCTAGGAAAAAGGAGCATTAAATTACCTGTTCCCTCCACCAAAACCTCAACTTCTTTCCATTTCCACAAAACTCTGTAATTTTCTTCTGTAATCAGTACCCACCCTGCAAGATGGTAATAAATTATGATCACCAGAGGGAACAAATGACATTCATAATACTATTTTATTTTCCATGGACTAAACCCGCAAATTATGCGGGGTCTTGTCACTTGAGACCATTCAAAGGCTCCACTTCAAGCAAGTGTTTAAGTGGCTGCAAAAATGAATGCCTAAGCAGGCATGGAAATACATCATGTTGTTGACATTTTAAAATTCTGTATCAAGGTCTGTAGGTTGTTGTATTTTTCCATGTTGCTGGAGCATTCACATATGAATCACATTCAGCAGTGAGGATAGCCTGACTAAAACTTTACTATATATTTTCCCCTACAGATTATATAGCCATATTTATGCCTTATGCGGATTTACTGAGAGCTCAGCTATTCCCTTTTTGCCTGGGTGCAGAGCACAAGCCAATGTCACAGGCAGCCCAGACAATCTAGCGGCTCAAATCCCATTCTCACCCTCCTAACTCTCCTGTTTCAAATGCATAGTAAAAAGATTAGCTGTGCAGATCAGGCTGATGCTATTTAAGCACCAAGAGGCATATGGTTTTCACTGTTAGCCAATACCTAACACACAAATGTGGTTATTTAAATTTTAACACGTGGACTGCCATACAGAACAATCAAGTTTTAAAAGAGCTTTAAAGCAACTGAAAAGAAGCTGATAATATCAGGTGCTACAGGGAGCTTAGGCTCTTTCTCCTTACCACATTGAATATCCTGATAACATGTCCCATTCTTAAACAGGGTACATTGCCACTGTCAGAAAGCTTTCTGTTAATGTTTTCAAAATCTTCCTTTTCAGCCCAAAGTCTACTGTGCCATGTAAATTCTAAATCCTTCCATGCAATTTATCAGCAGGCAATAGATCAAATAAGTTATTGGAACGGCTTCTGTGTCTTCCGTGTATTTTAAAGGTCACTTTGGTACTGATGAGAAGAAAACTGCAGGATTCACTCTCACAGAGAAGCTAATTGCTCAACATTTCATGTAAGTATACTCAGACTCTTCCAAGCTGTTCATTACCATTTTTACCCTGACTGTAATGGAATTATTTAACATTTCAAACCATCAGACGCACTCAATCACAAAGCTCTGCAGACATCACTGCATTTAAAACGCCACTTCTTTCAGGTGCACCACGAGTAGTGGTGTTCATTTTCCACTTTACATCAAGTCAGAAAACCCCTGTTACTATCACAGCACGTTTTGCACTTCCGAAGCCCGTTGCAAATACTTAAGATTTCTATCGTATAATATACCCTTTGTAATACTGACTTCCCCTCCTTTTTCTGCCCACTCCTCATAGCCTCAGTGTCAGTTCTATCAGTATATTACCTGCTTCTCTCTCTCCCTTTGTTTGCTTGTTTCTGTAAGCCAAGCCCTGTCATCTGCGAGCCGTATGTTTGCCAACAGTGAGCTATTCAATTCTTCGTTTACACCACATGAGGGTGTTTCAGGCTGTGTAGGATGCCAGAGTCAATCTGGAAGTCATCCCGTTTGGAAAGGAACCAAGGGACAAACAGATACATTATTTTTCTGCTGATTAAAAGTCTTATCAGGGCAACCTGGTACAGGAGACTTTGAAAGGAAAGAGATGAAACATCATAGGCTAGAAAACAGATGGAAGGGGAATTGTAAAGACATAATCGGATGTTCCCTGAGATCAAATAATCTTTACTGTGGACTTCCCTGAGCTTTGTCTTGTCCTTAAGGAATAATTTCAAATGTAATATGATTTCATATTATTTCCTTTAAAATCTCCTTAGACAGGATTAAGCAATCATTACCCCCCTGCAGAGTTTTTTAGGAGCTTTCCATTGGTTTATTGCTCAAAAGTTAATTGCACAGTCAGGAAGAATTGCTTACTAACATAAACAATAAACAAAACAAAATTTCTCCTTTGTATCATGCTTCTTCTGGAGTCAAAGTGTACACAGATCTTTCTAATGTTTGCCACTTCTAATATGTGATGTCTTTAAATGCAGCAAAGACCATGCAAAGCAACTAATACCCTGTGCTGGTTAACAAGTGTAATTTCTGTGCACAGCTTTGTAAAGCAAACATAGACACTGAAATGAAGCTGGGGCACTTCTCAAGGCTTTCAACACAGCTGCAATGAGGAAAACATTCCTTAAAAGAGCAAACTCCACAGGTCTGTATTAAGATGGGTGAACCAGCCCATCCCAGGAAATCCAAGGTAGCAAAGCCTATTATTAGCAACTGTTATCTAATGAGCCTGGCACTTCGATGGCCAGGCAGCCTGAGCTCTCCCACAGCCTGCTCCGTGCTCCCTGCTTCCAGGCACTGCCACACCTCTGCCTGCATTCCAATGACTGGAACACACCGTGAAAACTATGAGGGTGCTTCTTAAATAAACTAGCCATGCTTAATTAATTTACAGGACCAAAAGGTGCCTTGTAAGAGAAGCTGCTGCAATAGTGTTTTAAAAGGATGTGTGATTCAGAGTGAGGCAAAAGGTAATTCAGGAGGATTAAGGCTTGGTGGGATGGCTGTCAGGTGTGCCAGGAGCAGGGCATCCTCTAAGTTCAGAGCTGTCCTCTCTATTGTTGGAGAGTGTGGAACCAGGCTGAGGATACCTGCCTGCTCCAAACACCCTAGGGTCTTGGGGCTGGCAGCCTTTCCTGGTCCTCCCTCAGCAGGCCCAAGCACCACCTGGATTGAAAAGGCAGGAATACAAACCATAGAGTGCTGGGAAAAGTCACTCACTCCACTGAAGTCCCCAGGCCTTGTCACTGACCTCACAAGGCACATTAGTAACTGCAAACAAATATTGAAAACAAATTCTTTGCTGCTGTAATTTTTTTTTCCTTGCCATGCAGCATTCACCATCTCCTCAGGAGCAGATGAAAACCACTTATGGATAAAACCACCTTGCTGCTTGGCTTTCCAGTGTGTTGCTTCTGCAGCTGTATAATGCACTTATTAAAGACCATATACAGCAGACTCAGATAATTTCACAGTATGACATTACATGTTATTACATGACCTCAGATTCGACTTGGGTCTCCTTTACAGGTTTCATTGTGTCATAGATTTGCATCTAACAATGTGGTTTTGGCTGGGGTAGAGTTCATTCTTTTCATAGTATCTAGTATGAGGATTTATGAGCTGGTGTTTTGGATTTATGATGGAAACTGTGTTGATAATGCAGAGACATTTTCATTACTGCTGAGCGGCGCTTACACAATGCCAAAGCCTTTTCTGCCTTTTCTGTCTCTCACTCCACCACTGGGTGAGCTAGGGGTGCACAAGGAGTTGTGAGGGGACACAGCTGGGACAGCTGGCCCCAAGTGACCACAGTGATGTCCCATGCCATATGGTGTCATGTTCGGAATATAAAGCTGAGGAAGAAGAAGGAAGAGTGGAACATTCAGAATGATGGTGTTTTGCCTTCCCAGTTGACCATTACACAAGATAGAGCCTGGCTTTCCTGGAGTTGACTGGACACCTGCCTACCCATAGGAAGTAGTGAATAAATTCCTTGTTTCTCTTTGATGGTGTGTTAGCTTTTGCTTTCCCTATTAAACTGTCTTTATCTCAGCCCACGAGTTTTCTCACTTTTACTCTTCCAGTTCTCTCTCCATCCTACTGGTGGAAGTGAGCTGCCAGCTGGGGTTAAACCACAACAAACATTCAAGACTTTCTTAAAAAATCTTTACTACACCCTCACAGCAATCTTTGGACATTTTACGCTCACAGAAGAGCTTTTATTTAACACTCTCATAGCCACCCTCAAGCATCTGGTAACTTGATCTGGGCCAAATTATTCCAGAGCTGACAGATCGCAAGTCCAAGCCAAATGATTCCAGCTTACATACTGGCGCAGCACCTGCCCAAAACAATCACTGAATCATGGAAGGGTCTGGGTTTGAAGAAATCCCTAAGTTATCTAGTTCCAAGTCCTCTGCCATGGGCAGGGACACCTTCCACTAGAAAAGGTTGCTCAACGCCCCATCCAGCCCGGCCTTGAACACTTCCAGGGATGGAGCAGCTGAAGTCGCTGGAGTTGAATGTTTTGTTTTTGTTTTTTTCTCTTTAAAGCAGGGGTCAGTTTTGAACTGAAATACAATTCTTGAGTAAACTGTGTGTTCCATTCTTACCGCGGTGAGGAGCAGATAGAGTCAAACAGAAATATAAACCATCCTACACCCAATTTACTTGCAGAAAACCAGAAAGGTGGGGCTGGCGCTGCGGGATTTCCTCTCCCATGTCCCACTCTGATGGCTGCCCAGGAGCCGGCAGGGAAGGGCAGGCACTTTCCATGTGTCCCGCGCCCCTGGCAGGCAGGGACACCGCCGCACTCCCGCGCGGCTTCTGGCAGTACGGGACGGGACAAGAGGGACGGGACGGGACGGGACGGGACGGGACGGGAGGGACAGGAGGGACAGGAGGCTCGGGACGGGACGGGAGGGACAGGAAGGACAGGAGGCTCGGGACGGGACG
>VZTX01017802.1:262787-305019 GCA_013400915.1 Pardalotus punctatus | reverse complement strand
CGAGCGGCCCCGCTGGCCGCCGGCGCGGTGCTGCGGCGCCACCTGGTGGTGAGCGGCGGCACCGCGGCTGCCGGGCCCGCCCGTGCGTGCCGGCGCCCTCGGGAGGGGCGGGGAGCGCCCGCAGCATCCCGGGCATCGTTACCTGCGCAGCATCGTTTGCGGAGGCAGCAGCAGCCGCCTTCGGGGATGGGCGGTCGGGGAGGGGCAGCCGCGACATCCCCGAGCACTGCTCACGGTCAGAGGGAACATCTCCGGCCAGAGACAACCGTGCGGGTCAGAATACCCGACGTAATAAAATTACCTCCCTTCGACATGTATGCTACAGACGGTCATCCTCGTCTAATGGCAGGAGAGCCAGGAAAAAAGTCCTGGCTCTCCACACCTCTTGGAATATCGTTATCCATCTCTTTGGGCTTTTTTTTTGTTGTTTGTTTGTGGGTTTTTACCAATTTCTTCTTTTAATGGCAAAGATCTGCCTTCTTTTGCAGTGATGGATAGTATGACAAAAGTTGAACTACTTTGCTTCTATGACCCCACACAGACAAAAAATGTTCAAATTAACATTGACCAGTCCATGCATGGAAGGTCGGCAGAGGAAACAAAGTGTTTTCTGTTCAGCACGGATGATAGATTTAGAACTGCTTGTACTATAAGGTAAATAATAAAACAAAATACTCTAAAAAGGTCTGTTAGATCATTCTTTCCAGTAAGTCATTAATTTAATCTAAAGTCCTGGGAAATACAGTGCTCTGAACCCTGACACTCATCGACCAGTGTTTAGCAGTAAATAAAGTGAATCCCATTCCTAAATCAGAATATCAATTTTAAGCCTGACATGATTGAATTTTAGCTGATTTGCATTAATTACAGAAATACCATTGTGGTAACAATACATTTCCAAACAAGCTTAGAGGAGTGGTTTCTTGTCTGCCTGAAGATATCGTAAGTGCTGCCAAAAGCAGAGCTCCTCCTGTAGCTCTGGTGCTTTGCACTGGTGATCACACAGCTGCTGACCTGGCTGAGAACTATGCAGAGAGCCAAGCTGAGCCTGTCCTCTGCACCATCATTTATTCATTAGTGCCAATACAAGGAAATCTGTAGCTTGGGCAGGACAGCGGGAACACTGGATCATCTCTTTCACATGCTTAAGCCACCTGGGAAATTACCCCTGGGGTCTTGGAAAATGTGAAGATAGCAAATGACAGAAGCTCATTAAGATCAAAGAAAAAGAAAATGATAATATTGCTTTTTTTTCTTCATGTATACTGTAAATAGAATTCCTGAAAAGTAGATTCAAGAGTAAGTTTCAAAGGCATAGCATTTCCAAAAGGACTAGAATTTTCTATTATCTTTAGGCTCACTTCAGTCCTTAAGTCTCTGGCTCACAGGTGACTTCTACAGGAGCCCAAAATTGACTTTCTTGTGTCTCCACCAGTGACAACTGAAACTTCTTTGCATACACTTACACCAGGCCTGCATGATGATCCTTCATTTCACCAACCCCTCTCCATGATCCGGTGCTGCAATCCTGTGCCAAAAGATGCAGACCATTTTCTTTCTGTGTATGGTGCTGATTCTTTTTGTTTGGTTTCAAAGTGATAGAAAATTATATGTTGGGTTATGATAGTCCACAGTAAAACAAAATAATTGCAAGAACAGCTCATGTAGGTGTCAAAATCTTGTGTTCAGCCAGTGCTTCCTGTGTAACCATGGTGTCCGTATGGCAGAGCTGTCATCTGTATATATTTAATAGATGGAGAAGCTTCAACACTCTTCAGTCAGGCTGGCAGAGTGATGTGTTAATCTTCTCCAAGTGACAAGATAGCAAATTCCCAATTGATCACCCTATTAAAATAAATCACGTGAAATCTCACGGTGACACTGACAACAGTGTTAATGTAAGGCATACATAGAGATACACGGGATGAAGGGAGTGTCCTAGGAAGTGCTCAGCTTCCAAAATTAACGTCATGTAGGAGCTCTGAATTTTAATATGGGTCATTAACACCAAGCTCCTGTAATCACTGTTCTAAAGGCAGAGCCTTTTGACTGTGCCAGTCTTCTGTGTGCTACACAAGGGGTGTAGGTGATGTTACAGGTTTTCCAGTTCGTGGCAGGATGGGGGAATCCCTTCAGACTCCACCATGGAGGTGTACTTTATTGGAGGTGGTGGTGGCTTGAAAGATGGAGGTCTGTTCATACTGAAATAAAAGAGAAAAATGCACCATCACAGAGAGGCCACATAAAAGACTGTTGTAAAATGTTCACAGGAGGAGGTGGATTGGCACTAAGTCATTATAAGAGCACCTGACATTAGCTCTTACATACTGTGACTTCCCTGAGTCTGTTTTATAACCCTAGCACACCTCCTGGTATTCATTTGACTTTCTTAGCTCCCACCTCACAATTTTACTTTATTCATGTTTTAAAAGAACAGAACACGGTCCTGAGGAACCATTCTAAACCCTTGCACGGACCTTTTACTCACACTGCTTTCTGAAGGTGTTTTTAAAGACTTGTGACCTTTTTTTTGTCAACTTATAAATAAAGGTCCCATCCCAAATCAATTAAAAAAATCAGTCCTGTTTTTATCTTTGATATACCGGACTTGCAGTTGTATTTCAAGTGGGTTTTCTAGGATCATAAGTGATTAATTGTAACTATGATTTTTCAAGAATTTTAGTAATGTTAGTAAGATTAAAAGTAGTTGTCTCTCAGATATTGCTTTCACCAGTAGATTTCAGAGTGCTTTATTATGGAATCAAACTTTGGTAATAATTACAAACCCAATGCTTCTTTGACTGGGATTGAGTTTCAGGTAGCCTACTTTCACATATATTATTCAAAACTCAAATAGAGCTGCCCTAGAAGTACAATTTCATTAAAACATGTCCTCAAGTAACCATAGAAAGTGAGAGAGCAAAAGGAGCTGGGAGTGAGGCTAATAGAAATGGGGGGCTCTGGGGACAAAAATTGACTGGTATTCTTCCCTTACACCCTGAAGCTGCACTGCCGCTCTTTTCTTAACTTTTATTTTAAAGATAACCCACAGAACAGATGAAAGGACTGAGAACACTCCGCTTTTCATATTGCTGTATGAAAAAAATGGCTTTAGTGATGCATGTACTTAAAGGCCTTCTGTGCTATGTGTTGATTCAAATGAAAAGGTGTAAATCCAAACAGCTGGGCTAGAGTTTGTGCTGCCCTCTGTGCCACCCCTCCCACCCCTGTGGTTCCATTCACTTGCACTTACATCTCTTTCTGGTACTGACACCATTTCCTGATGCCTAAAGCTACTAGAGAGCAGCAGAAGAGGAGCAGGACAGCTATCACTGTTGGCCAGGGGAAACGACTGGCTGTGGTGTTCCTCCCGTTACCTGTAAGGGACACGCCAGTCAGAGCTCATCTGAATGTCCTCAGAGAGGAGGGAAATCCGGGCTTGCTGCCCGTGGCTCACTGCCCCCCGCCCCACACAGCACTGGTGTCAGCTGATGATCCTCATCACCAGGCTGAGGATCCCAAACTTTGAGCATTGCAGCTCTGATTTATGGACCTAGCCCACTTTTGTTCTGACTGCATGTGTGAGCCGGTTCAGCCACCCACTGGTTCACTTCATGAGATTATTCAGGCACAGCCCAGAGAACATTTAATCCAAAAATCTATTGGCTTTCTCTGTTTCCCTGTGAGCTGCTCTGTGAGAAGCTGCGTGTCACAGTGCAGACAGGCACATCTGCTCACTCCAGCCCTCCTTCCCAGTGGTTTATTTTTCAGACCACTGACACCAAACCCTGCCAAAATTCTGGCCAAGGGCTCAGCTGCCTTTTGAGGTGAGCTCTTGTTGGCAGCACAGCATCCCTGTCCCATTCCAGCTGCCTCTCCCCGCTGCAGTGCTGGGATTCCCCTCCCCTTCCCCTTTCTGCACAGCCACCCTTGGGGTGCTGACAGAGGTGCCCTCAGGTCCTGGGTATGGAGAAAGAGAGAAGGAGCTCAGACCTCCTCCAGCTGCCAGAGGGTGCAGCAGTGGCCTGGATGCCAGAGAGGTCCATGGGTGACTCGCTTCAATGTCACCTCCTGTTGTACTGGCATCAACACCCTGTGCCAGGCTGGCCGTCCTGGTGTGTCACCCAGCCTGGGTCTTACCCACCATGGCAACCAGTGCTGTGGCCAGTCCACCGCGCTGCATGAGCCATGAGATTTCTCTGGGGCACAAGAGTGTGACTGGCCAAGTTTTGCTGCTGGAACAAAATATGAACTGGAGTTTGCTTGCAGATGGAAGGAGAAGGCTGGAATGCCAAAAGTCTGTGACAACCTACGCATTATGGAATGAGGTATGAGGACTTCTTTTCATCTCTTTTCCCTTTTCTGAAATTCCCCGTCAAATGGACATGATGTTCCAGGTTTTGTGCTTTTGCAGTGGCATGCTGAAAGAAGAGGATTTGTAGGATAATGTCTCACCAGTACTGTTCAGCAGGCTGCTGGTAGTAAAGAAATCTTTCCCTCTGGTAGCTGAAATTGTCTGGTCTGTGATGCTGTAGGACAGGATACCTAAAAAGATATGGGCACAGACTGTGTTTAGCAACTTTTTAAAATTAATGTAATATTTTGAACCCACTGTTATTCACTCTGCTGAAAACAGGAAATCAAATTCCAGGATCAGGGCGTCAAAATTCACTTGGAAGATGCCTACATTTTTTGCCTACACCTGGTGTTAAATAAAAAATGTGCCTTTGTCAAATTAAAGACTNGAAGGAAGGAAGGAAGGAAGGAAGGAAGGAAACATCTGTTAAGATGTTCCAGCAAGCCAGCATTGTGCTGCACAGCTCTCTGGGAGAATGATAATCTTTTTACCCCTTTGATGGTAATGAGAAACCTAAAGATATTAAGTGGCTTAACAGCAACACAAAGAGTCTGTCTTTTCCATGACTGAGCAAAACCTCAGTCTCCTTTGTCAAGAACTGTGTTTGAACCACAAAAATAATCTATCATCTGTTTGTAGACAGTTTTTTCCCCTCCTAATACATTTAAGCTACTGATGTTTAAGATCAGTGCTCCATAACAATACATTTCTCTTTTTTCTAGCTATCTCCACATTTACAGCTTCTGAAAGAATAGGTAAAATACTCAACTAGACAATGGCACAGCATTTCCAGACCTGCCATGGCACTTCTGATATGGGGATTCTGTGGCGCAATCATTCAAATTTGTACAAAAAGAAATAATGTCCTTCAATTATCTTACAAGCCTATACATGACTACTTCATTAGGCTGTACTGTAGCTATTTTGTGCTCTTTGACTTTCTCTGATGCAAACAACAAATGAAATAACAGAGGAACCTGAAAGTCCCTGGTGTAACTGCTGTTTTATAAATCCAAGACAAAAAAAAAACAAATCAGCTTTAAATTATGTAAATGACTAAACAGACAGAACCAAGTAAATCTCTTTCTTGTGAGATGCTTGCTGGCTTTGAATTTGAGCACTCAAGTGTGTGTGTGTGTATATATATGTATGTCTGTACTAAAAAGCCCTATGAAAATCAGTCCTATTTTAGGGCACTCTAAACATTTGCTGAGATATTTGGATATTAATTAAATTCTTTTTTTCTTGCTTATTAGGTGTTTGATTTTATGTGAATAAGCATGATAGATCTCACATTTGTAAAATGTGAGGCATTTACAAAGTTATATACAGAAGAAAAGGATATACACTTAGAGATTGTGTAGCACTGTGCTCTATACAGCACACTGATGAGCACTACTTATTCTTATTTACATGATGGCTTGTGTTAGATCATCCCAGGACCAAAATGATAATGGTAATCACTGTTGTAGGAGCCCAGTGGCCCTGGGAGGGCACAGGGACATGTGTATGCCTCAGCAGGCTCACTGGTGCCTGTGTGCTCTGAAATTGCCCTCAATTTCAGCTGCTGGACTGAGGACCCTTCAAGGCCATTATCTCTTAGCTGGCGTTCAGGCAGGCACAGATATAGGGAAGCAGTGGCAGGGATGTGGGGATGAGTGGTGCAATGCATGGTATCCCCTGCAAAAAGTAGTGTAATTCATCCCGCTTTTAGCAAAAATTGCAACCAGCAAGCTGTGCAAGAGCAGAATTGTGAAGCATCAGAAGCTGTCACAAGGTTGTGGTATAAACGCACGGTTGTGGGTTGTAGGAGGGTAGATAAGCACCGGAGTGCTACCAAAAATGCATTCACAAAATGGAAAGCAGCTGCTACATTTGTGCCTCAGCCAAAAGGCAACTCCCATGAAGATGCAAAAGCACATTGACAAGTCCTGCCTGTTCCAAAAGCACAAAGGCAAACCAAAGATGTTAAAAAAGAAAGTCACTTCGGGCTTTGTACTGCTGAGCAGAGATTTTCTAAAGGGAAAGACTTGTGAAAAAATGTTCACTCTAGGGGTTTTTTAAATTGATTTATTGATCTTTAATGAGGCTGCCTTTCAATGTTCTATTAGCTAGCCTTTATTGCTCCACATTATCTCATTATTTCACTGCTGGTCTGCGATTTTATTTAGCTTCTCTGGCAATTTATTTCATCTATAAACTACCTTCGGCACTCACTACATTTGCCTAGCAACTATCTCAATTGTAATATTATTGGAATAAATATGTCTAATGAAACCAGGATACGCAAATGTTTTTTCATTCCTCTTTTGCCACTACAAATCCATGACAGCTTGGAAATCCAAGCCTTTATCTTCTAACTCAGTGTTACTCAGCAGGGAAATTGCTTCTGTGAAATATTGGAAATCTGGTACACATTACTCCACCTGACTTTTGGCCTCTGTTCAGACACAGCTTTTCCATGCTTAGTAATAATTTTTGCATGGCAATGTGATGATTCTCAACTAGCAGCTGAAAATAAGCACCACAGAGCTAATGCTCTGAAAAAAGGCATCACAAATTGAGGACCTGAGGACCTGCTGCTGTGGTTTTTGCAAGAAGCTCCAGATTACTGCAGATTTGCAACCAAACACTCACTAAGCTGGTGCTATATTTGCACTTTAGCTTCATAGGTCCTCTGTTGCAGTCCTATGAAGCATTGTCTACTCATGTGCTATTGTCAAAGTCTCACTGAATGCTGTGGCACTGGTATAGCCTTTTGTCTCTGTGGTAGAAGTCAGTGCTCCTGCTAAAAAGCCACAAACTTGTAAAAATTGCTGTAGGGAACCATATCACGTGTTTTTCATTTCTCCCCCTCTTTCTTCCCTGTTTTCTGACTAATGAGGTCAAAGAGGTGTAGCCCACTACTTGAGACACTAGCTTCCCTCAGAGAAGCACCACACAACATTGTGTCTGATTTGAAAGCCTATCACAAGCTAGAAACTCCAGAGGAGTTTCATTGAGATAGGTAAATAAACTTAGAAAAAATGCTTGAAGCTTTTTTATATTTCAGCTTAGTTTCAGGTGAACCTCAGGAGTTTGAGTGCACTGGCTTGTTTTGACCTGAAATCAGTAGAGCGATGAACAAATATACATAAATCAGAATGTAGACAGGATGTCACCACCTCCAGTGAAATAAAACTGTTTTCCTGACTAGCAAAGGGAAGTTTTGAAGAAGTTGGAGTACAGGAGTCACACCTGCAATGTCTGATACCAAATACCAACTTATTTAACATTTTTCTTTAAGCAGTTTTTTTAAAGTGCTAAGATTTCTAGAGCTCAGCTAGCTGTTTATCTGATATTCAAACACAGACAGATGGTGGCTAGCACGTAGACCTTCATTTTCCCAAGAGAACTATTTCACATTTACTAAAACGAGTCCATCTTTCTTAACAACTGTCTCATTTTTGGAAAAATATCAAGCCATTTGAACAAATCTGAGGTGAGCTGCAGCTGTAACTGATCACTCAAAGCCTAAGCCTCTCTGGCTCAGGGATGGAGCTGCCATGGAAGCTAAGCAAACCCAGGCTACAGTTTTAACAGCCTTGGTTTTCTTCCCCTCTTCCCTCGTATCCATTCTCAGCTGTCTCTTAGATTTTCATTAAAGACTTACAAAATAACAGGAACTGAACCAAACCAGTAGACTGAAACAGCAGGCTTGGACTTGGTGTCCTGTCTTGGCTGTGCCTCAGAGGATTTGCTCAAGAAGCTGATGGTGGCACCATGTGAATATCAGCAGTGAGCCAGAGAGGAGAAGCACCAGCCCAGGGCTGTCGTACTGTGACTGGCATGTGTTGGGAGCATTGTTAGAAGGCAATTGCTTGCTGGGTACTTGCAGAAGAAAAATGGCTCAGCTCTGTCTTACATTATGAGTTTGACCTCGTACCACCTCAACCAGAGAAGATGTATAATTCAGTGAGGAGAATCCTCTCTGTGCACATTGTATATTTATAGCCTTTGCTAGTTTGTTTTTGTTGTGACAGAAGGGCTTTCAGTCCACTTAGACAAGCAGCTTTGCTGTTCTGCTGTCAGCCAGGCAAGTGTCTCTGCTTTGGGGATGGGGTGAGAAGCAGCAAACTTTCACTTCAGCACTGCTGCAATCTGTGTTCCTTCCTTGGCATATCTCAGTCGAGCCTCTGCAAGCCCCAGGGCTTTATGTTGAGTGATTCAGCTCCCAAAGAGTGTTCTTGTAGGGCAGACCAAAGCCTTGTGTTTAGTATCTTCTTCCAGTATTCTCTTTACATATGATATTTAATTAAAGACAATAGGTATTCTTTGTAAACAATATAATAACACTAATTAATATCTACTTGATGTCTATTCAGTTGACAAACTTATTGAATATATCCTAAACAGAGCATTAAAAAAGATAAAATCAAGACAGTATTATCTCATATATTCAATTTTTAACTGTGTTTACATTGACAGTGATTATTGTACTTCCTAGTGTGTAATGCACTAGGGAAAGGACTTCAATGGACATTAAATTTCTTGCTTCAGAAAAAGTAAGATGGTTATTGTGTTTATGTGTCTTTCTTGTACATTGTTGAAGCAATAGAGCAAACACTTTGATTGAATTGATTACCTTGTGTTATGGAACCAGGAGCCAAATTTGCTTGACTTGTGAAATCCAGAGAGGCCACAGATGTCGACTGGTGCTCTAAAGACAGTTTACATGGTATCACATTTAGTCGATAGGTTCTTTAGAAAACAGTGTTAATAAATTGAAAAACAACCTAGATCAAAGAGCTTGCAGTAGCTGTTGGGTAAATGCAGACCGTGCAGCAGAAATCCTGCTGTTGGATTTAAGGCTAAATGCTCAAAACACATTTCAGAACTCCAGTGGGCACTTGCAGATGGCTGATGCTATCAATGCTGACCCTATGAATGCTGACCCTTTCCTTCTGGCTGGCTGCAGGCATTGCTTATTCGTGTTTTTGTACACAGGGCTCAATTTGTCTGCTGGGGGGTGGGTCATGCACCTGAAAGTGGTGCTCCCCAACTAAGCCAGGGCCTTGCCAGAAATGGTGCATGAGAGCAGGCCACAGCTAAATAAGCCCAGGAGATCACCTGCTCTTGTGGGTTTTCCTCTCAATTGCTGAAGGTAGCTTTATGCAGTTATTCATATCCATGCTCTGGTAAAACAGATTTAGTTATATAATTAATGAATGAGAATGGTGCCCTGCTGTTCGATCAAGGAAAAGTGGTGGCTTTAACTTTTCTATCACATGCACCTCTCTGTCATAATAGGACAAATTTATTTACAGTTTTATAGGCATATTATTCCATTTTATAAAAATGCATAAGAATAATACATAATATTCAGCATGGCATTTTACGTGCTGTCCTAACATGGCAGTTTTATCATGATTTCTGTCAGATCTCTGCTTGGGTAACCTCAGAGCTCCCAGATTCCCAAGCAGCAGCACACTGGTACTGTCAGTACCAGAGCACACTGACCTTTCCCTGTCACACCTCTGACTCTGTGTGCATGACAACCGGGCAGTGGTCAAGCAGAGATCCTAAATATATTGAATAAGTAATAAAGTATTTCTCCCCCTTACCTGAGGCTGTTGTGACAGCTGATGTAAGTGCTGAATTGCCAAAGTCTATAACAGATCAAAACAAATATTCAGCATGAGAAAGGTGTTTACTCTGCTTTAGCAAAGTCGGTGATTCAAAGGTGCAAGAGCAAGAAAGTGCATCACACCTAATTTCCAAATAATCTTTCCATGCACAACTCAGCCAGGTAGTCCAGAAAGAAACATGAAGAACCTGAGTTAATTGTGCTGAGGAATCCCTAGGAAAACAAAGGTTTTGGGGAAAAAAATGTGGAGCCCTTAGCACCTCAATTTAAAAACGAGAAATTAATCACCTGGGTTTATTCCATACAAAGAGATACACCTTAGTAGCACAGATGCTGAAATAACATTTATGACCTGGTGGTAGCACCTGCACCGCTCCATCCATGAGGCACTTCAGAGGCTGCAACTCTGACAGGAAATTTCAGAGACACTTTGGACTGGAAAGTGCTCACCGAGTCCTCAGAGGAGGGGGTGTTATTCCATGTAAGTAAAGCACTGTTAACCACCCAGGCAAGCTCAGCAGAAACACCATTCTGCCCGAGTGGCATTTATGTCCTGAGTAAGAGATGTCTCACTGTTTTCTTTGTTTTGTTTTTCCCAGCAGGAGAGGCAAAGTACCCCCTGAGCAGGCTAGGAGGATGGCTTGTGTCTCCCCAAAGGGGTCCATGAAGGAAGCGATCTATGAAAGCTCACGCACTCCATTAGAAAAACATACCTGGGAAGGCAGCCAGAAGGTACCTCTGTCTGGTCAGGCACATGTGGAGGGTGTTGGGTGGGAGTGACCCTCTGCAGACTGGATCTTAGCATGAGCAGGTAACTATCCACTCTCCAGCTGCTTTTCTGTGCAAACACTTGTACCTCCTGTGACTGTTGCTCTTCTGTTTGCATTTCATCTTAGCCTTGCCTGCTCTAACAGGGATTTCACAGTAGCTGGCTGACAGAAAGTCTCTTTACCAAAGGCGCAACAAAAATGGTCTAAAAACCAGAGCAGGGTTGCTTTTTGAGATGTGCCTGGCTCCCTGTAGGGTCCTGCAGAGTGAGCAAGTTGCTAGGGCTCTTTTGAGAGATCACCTTGCAGAGGCCAGTGGAGGAAAAAGTCTCCTCTCTCTCAGGGCCCTCCAATATCTGGGATGGTTTTCTGGTGCCCAGTGGGTATTGTCTGATCCTCCAGGGCCTGCCACAACCTGCACTTGCAGACATTTTCCCCACAAACCCCACACTTTTTCGTGCCACCTGCTTACAGCATTTCTCTGACACACTAATGTAACCTCCTGCTAAAGTGCAGCTGCCTCCCACGCAGAGCTGGGCAAACTGCTCCAGGAGAGATGTCTCCAAAGGGCTTCAGCTGAGGTATGGAGAGAACATTTATCTGTCTGGAATAAGCTGATAATAAGACAAACTTGCAGGGGCAGAGCAGGATTTACCAAATTTACACAAATTAAGAAATATCCTATCAGTTCTTTAATTCAGCAAAGCTATTGAGGATCTTGGCTGTGTACTTAAGCAGAAGGTAGAACCATTAGCAGGGCTGTTATTTTTAATTATTATGCTGAATTCAGTGCTGAAAGAGCTATATTCAAATGCCAGCTGAAGCATTAGAAATAACATTAAGTGCCCCTCAAGGCTGGAGTTTAATTATGCTTGGTCTTAATTATGATAGATTACATCGCCAAAATATCGGTATTTTCTCTGAAGTCAAAGCGGCAGAAAGGGGTACGTTACTTCCCATTTAGGGTAGTAAATGCTACAACAACTTTAGGAATTTATAGACACACCTCAAACACAACACAAGTTATTTTATTCTCTAATTTATCATACCATCTGAAACTGTGGTAGTAAAAACTTCAGATGAGGCTTCATTAGACTTATTGTCTGTGAGGGGAAAAAAAGAGAAATATGAAAGCAGTTCTTAAAAGCAGTTATAAAGGCTGAAAATTTACTTTGTGCTTGTGTCATACCGTACACCTTCGCAGAAGGTATGGCTGAGAATTAATGTAATTCTTTCCTTTCTGTCACATCTAAATACATTAACATTTTTATACAGAGTGGATCTATCTAAACATTAGTACAGCCTGCAGGCAAGAACATAGACTGCTTTAATTGACGGCTCTTCTATGTGAGTGCATTTGTAGAAAATTGAGTGAAATGAGTAATTTTTGAGAAAAATTATGATTTATCTACCTCCCCTCTGAAGCTATGTTTCCAGAGGAATAAGCTGTGTCTTTTGCTGCGGCCTTACTTTGTGGAAAAACATACTGATAGGAATGTACACAGCCATAGGTGAACCCAGCTGAACTGCAGGTGGTTGCCATGGCAGGTGATGTGCCCCTAGATGCTGTAAGGGGTCAGCAGCTCAGTTGTCTTGTCTGTGCAGCAGGGAGCATACATTAAAAAAAAAAATTAAAAAGGTATAAATATACATTTGCACCTGAAGAGGAGACATACACAAGAGGGTGCTGAAATAAATCTGTCTGTCCTTCTCACCAGTCACCCTGCATCCTCAGAGATGCTGAAAACCTTAGTACTGCCAAATCTGCTGCTTCCACTGAAAAAGCAGGACACTACTCCCCACTTCCCTAATCATGTAGCTAATTCTTCCTGTAACAGTTATAGCGGAGTTTCTTCACCATCCACAGTAGTGCAGCCTTTTGCATATTTTACTGGAGATGTATAGCATAGCCCTGAGTCTGAGGATTTGGTTTTCCAGGGAGCCATGGGTGCTCAGTGAGAAACACATGATTATAATAGCTCACTGGTGCCATGTGGCTATGCTAGAGTATTTTTGGGTATGGGAAGTACAGCAAAATTCTGCCTAAACAAACAATTGTCTTCTGTTTGTGCAGGAGTTTCTTAGCTCATTTAGAGGCTTGAGCAAAGATTTGAGCCAAAAAACCTGCCAGAGAGTTCAAGCTGTGTGAAGAACTTGTACAATAAAGCTTCTGTACTCTTGGCATTTCTTCAGTATTTTAAATAACAGAGAATACATGTGTTTGGTGTTCTTAACATTTTAGAGATGTCCTATCAATGAAAAACCTACCGAAGTAAACAAATATTTCTTCTGATGAAATATTCCTTGTTTCATTTCCCAAGAAGGGAAACAGACATGCACAAGAGAATGTCTTATGTGTCTCATGGGTCCCTTGCAGCATCAGTGTTGATCTCAATTCATAGAAACCTTCACTGTCTTGCAAGTCTTCTTGTACCACAGAAATTTCTTGGGGAAAGAAAAAAAAGGGAAAGACCCTCTTGTAACACTCCAAACTACAAATCAGAGCTGTGCAAAATATTGGTACTGGAAAGCAGGCTCATGTAACTGCAGGTTTCTTTGCTGCGACTATCAGAAGTTTGGCAAGAATGGTGTGGTCATGGCAAACCATGGTTCCCATCCCTGACAATTGCAGGGGTCTCTGGTCACACTCATTTGCCAGCTGTTTTCTTTGAGGAGGTCTGGTGTTCTCCCCTTCAGCCAGACAGACACCTCCAGGTTCCCTGTGGCAGGAGTGGATAACAGCCATGACTACCCGGGGAGCCGCTCCTACAGCTGTATTGTTTTCCTAGCGACACGCTGCTTTACCTCCAGGCTGCTCCACCAGGCTCGCTCTGTCCACGTACCACAGGAGGCTTGGCTTGGGAAACGCCTTCCTCACAACACAGCTCACATTGGGCTGTGGGGCAGCAAAGGGTAGTTGTTAGGTTACATATAAATATATATACACACATACACACACACACACACACACATATATATAGATACAGATATGCATGTATGCATGTTAGGTGAGCTTCCGACATTTCCCTGCTGGCTGCCAGCTTACAAACTCCTGTACAGACAGTACTTGTTTACTCACAGTCCTGCTCTGGAAGGAAACACTTCCTCTTTATTGTGTTTCTTGCCCACTTCCCTCATTTTTCTGACTGCAGACACTGTGGAATGAGAGCCTGGGGACATCATTGTTCCCCTGGGTGCCAGAATTCCAACCCCCTCCAGTCTGGTGCTGTGGCTGGAGACATGTAGAGTGACCCCCCACTTTCCTGCCTCCAGTGACAAACACCCACATGGAAAAACACAGGAATGGGCACGGTGTGTGTGAGGAGAATGAGACATTTTCTGATTGCCATGTAAATCTTTCCTTTGTTAGGCAGATAAAAAGACAAGTCCCATGAAAAAGACTGCTTAGCCCAATGGTATGTTGAATATACAAAATTAGATACCTTTGTAGCAGACACAGTATGTAAGAGATTTCCAGAAATCACAAGGAATTGGATGCTTTAGATGCAGTAGTCCTGGTTCTGTGCCAGTTGTTCCAAAGATCTGTCTTTGTGCTCTATTTAATTTCTCAGCAAGCAATAGATGGGCAGGACCTCAAAATCAAGGTTGAATGAAGGGCTGGGCCCTAGCAGGGTGAGAGGTCTCATCCTCATGCTGCCTGGATGTTCCCAATTACCTTTATTTAGCAGGTTTTGACACTGCTAAGTATTAAACACTGTTATAAGAGAAATGGCCTTGTTCTTTTCAATAGAAGAAAAAAGCATGTGCTACTCATGCAGCACAAACCCCTCTTGCTCCCTCTTTCAGAGAAAGTGGTTCCCACATTTAGTAGAAGGCAAGCTGGGTGTATTGAAGCCAGCAGAAGTCAATCATTCAGTACAAAGACTGAAACTACCCAGTTGAAACTCTTTCCCTGCCATGGTAAACAGCACCTTAGTTTGTAGTGTAATTGCTTTCCCCTGTTTCCTCTTCATTGTTCCCTTATTTTTCAGGCATTTTTAGGTCATAATACTTTTATAAATGCTTCCTACAAAGAAATACAAATCTGATATCCTCACTAGATTTAAGCCCTGAAAGAAAAGGCAGAAAAGAAAAGTGAAGGAGTTGGTGCTTGTTTGGAGGTGAAGAACAGACAGAGGCTCTTTGGGAGTTTCTGTTGCCCAGCCCCATGATAGCAGCATCCCTTGCTCTTTTGAACAGGACAGTGCAGACAAAACCCTGCAATGTCCAACACCCAGAATGGATCACTGGGAAACTGATACCATTTTTCAGAACCAACTGACTTGTGGATTGTGTGAAGCAGGTGGTTACGGATAGCACAAGGTTCTGACTGTCCACAGCCTGTTTCCAAGGAAAACCTTCTTAATTTGAGATGTTTGCAAATAAAAAACTTTAATTTGGAGAGATGGAAAAGGAAGCAGACCACTATAGCTAGTAGCCAGAGGCTTGCTAGCCAGTCATATGAGTCACAAATATGTTTCATGCCAAGCATGGCCAGTGCAGTTCAGCAGACTTCAGGTTTTGCCATTTCCAAAACTAAAATGGGGGCCCACACAACAGAGAAATCCTCAGCTAGCTCCAATTTGTTCTCACTGCTGTGGGACTGGGAGCTCCTCAGAGGAAAGGGCATGAGCAGCTCACATAAACTCATTGCCTTGCCTGTTGCCCTGTGACCTCAGTCAGTTTGGACATCCCTCTGTGCCTGATTCCCTCTTTGCTTGGCCCTGCTGGGGTGGCATGGTGGCAGTCACAGGCATCACTGTTTGCTCCAAAATTGCTCACCTTCTGCGAGGTGCCAGCTGAGCCCTCCTGCAGGCTAATGGAGATCTCAGGGTAAGCTGGAAAGCAAACATAAATGTATTAGTGAAATGGACCCCGAAGATCACAGTAACAGCTTCTAATAACACTAACAGCCTTGTTTCATAAGAAGAGTGGAAATTAAATCCTACCTCCAGCCACACATCAAGCAAGATAAAAGCATGCACAGCTGTAATTTGAGAGCAAGGAAGTGGTTCACAAGCCTGTATCAGCAGCTACTGCCACAGGATCCGTGATGTATTTCACCACCTACCTAGACTAGGCTTGGGTGGCTTTGCTGGGGAAACAAACTGAAACCATCCTGCAGTCACAGCTCCAGCAGCAGAGCCACCCTTCCTGGGCCCAATGAAATCAAACACACCCCAGTTGATGGTTCCTCTGTGTGCTTGCCAAAGGCATCTCCAAAGGCTTTAGCCATCCCCCAAATTGCTGATTGATTTTGGGGCCCAGCCATGCACATGCAGTCGCCTGGACAGACGTGTGAGTGTCCCACCACAGATGCTTCCTGCCCTGTCAGGCAGCCCAGAGCTCACTTTCACAGCAGAGCAGCACGCTGCTGATGACCACATCCACATGAAATGAAGAAGCGTTTTCTTCTCTTTTTTGCAGAATTTTGGTTCTGGGCACAGTTGACTATATAAATTAAAGCTATCAGGTACTGCAAACCTCTCTAAACTGGCATCTAAATTAGCCATTGGAATGCCTGGTTTGGAGCAATATTGTCTGACTTGGTAAGTAAGGACTGTTGAAACTGTGCTAATATATAACAAATCTCAAAAGCCTCAGGTAAATTGTGCTTCTGGCCCTTTCTGAGCCTTGAAACTGGACTGGAAATGAGCGCTCTCCCTGAATTACTTGGGAGATCCACAATTCTTTTTCCAGCCTAAACCTCATTTTAATCTCTATCATTAAAATAATTTTCTCTTTTTCTTACCCTGTTAATTGACATAGGACCACCTCAGTTAATTACATTCCCCCCTGATGTGAACTATTCAGGTTTCCCTGTTGTTTTATACAGCTAATCCACCAAGCACTCTCCTGACTTTTTTTGTAATTTCCATTTTTCTGCCTGACATTACTGATGGATTGTGCCTGGGCTTGACTTATATTTAATTATCATGGCTTTATGGTTTTCTGGACTTGTGGTACTTCTCTTTTTTTTTCTCTCCTGGGTTTTGGGTTTTTCTGCTTTTTTGGGGGGGGGTGAGGGTGGGGTAGGGGTTATAGATTCTTCCTATCAGAAAATTAATGCCTTATGATTTCATTCTTTTTTCTGCCTTGCCAAAACTATACAGATGGCAGTGGAGCTGGCAGAAGACAGCTATACTTTTTCAGATACAGCAAAAAGTCTGCTAAACTGGATCTTCTAATCACAGCAGAGGTTGGCTGGGAGACTAAATGATGCCTAGTCTAGTGCATGCTCTTCCTTTTGTCTTTTTAATAAGAATGGCTATGCTTTTCCACACCTGTATTGAACGCTGCTTTCTCAGAAGACATGTTTGCTGGGCAACTGTTCTGGCAGGCAGCGCTCATGCATAGCTCTGAATGGTCTAATAGATCTTTTCCAATTAACATTTCAGCCCCTGTTAACAGTTTGACATTCATTTGTCTTGCTAAGATATTTACCAATGTTTTGTATCTAGCAGAAATCCAATATTTAGTTCAGGAGTTTCTGCTGCTGAGCTTTTACTCTTACAAAAAGGAGAAATCAATATTTGGCAAAGTTAGACATGAAAAGGCCATACCTTTTCACAGAAACTTGTATCTACAAGAACTCTATTCTAGAAAAGAAATATTTTAAAGTATTTAGTCCAAAAATACCCTCTTAAAATAGATATCTTGATAGAATGCCTGTTTTCACTCAACATATCAAGGCTCTCAGCTTGTTTGAGAGATTTTTTCATGCCTTCTCCATCCTTTCCTGTCCAATTCTCAGCCCCACTCAGACCACCTCAAGGAACTGTGAAGGAACACTACTGGCACCACTCAGACTTGGCTTGTCTCTGCTGTTTAGCCCTGCCTGAAGTGTTTGTCAGAGGGATCCTGCATGAGGAGTGTTCCATAGGCTCCTTCTTCTCCTCCTGTCCTTAACAGCTCCATGCTGCAGTAGCCACCTGCCCTCCCTGCCCTACTGTCACACCAGCCAGCCTGTGGGTTCAATTGCAGGAGTGTTTGGGTGACGGGGGATACTGGCTTGCCAAGATGGCAAAACCCCCCCAGGTTTCAGGTGGCCTTTTTTCCCTAGCTGTGTCCTTGCTAATGGCCAGGATGACAGGTATAACGAATATAATATTGCTGTTGACATAGTGTTATATCATGTTATGATATATAATGTTGACATTATATACATATACAGAATCTTCAGATTCTGTCCCACCCATTTGAGGCTGGATCTAACTGCCAGGACACGAATATTAATTTCCTTATTCCCTGGTCAGCACAAGGAACAAGAGAGGTGCTGTCATCTGAAAGGGCTCTTTTTCCCCAGATGTCACCTGGAGAGTGCTGGACTATTCTGGGCACTGTCTCTGTCCATTCTGCCCTGTGCCAGTGCCTCACAGATGTGTGGGCTGGCTGAGGGGAGGCTCTAAACCCTCTGCTCTTGGTCTCTCCTCCTGCTGCAGTACAAGAGAGTAAATGGAGAAAGGCTGGTATGGTGCAATCATAAGTGGTGTGACTTCAGCAAATGGTAACAGAAAAAAGTGAGACAGGATGCAAAATAGTTATTTTACCTGCAAAATTCAGACATGAAAGGGCACACTTCATCCAAGAGGCCAGCTCTATTTACCTGAGGTCTGAGAGACTTTCCCCAGCACCCAGCACAAACCTCAGGGCTCTCAGGGAACCCCTGCTGCCAGCTCTGCCCTTGGGACCCCTGCGAGAGGCTGGTGGCACAGCACCCTGGTCCAAAGCCAGCCAGCACTTACTGGGAAATACAGACTGTTCACCACCAAGGGCTGCAGCCGCTTTCTCCTGCTTGCTTCCCTACCCTGCTGTACCGATATTCTGATGTGGGTGCATGCACAGCTAAGCACACATCTCACAGTAATTCAGAGAAAAAGCCAAATAAAGCAACCTCTTTGGCTAAGAGACACAAATCTAGGCAAGAGCATCAGCAGTGACGGAGGAGAGAGTTCAAGTATGTTGGTATACTCGAATGATTACCCAGGTAACACTGTTGCTATTTGAGAAATGTTGATTTTTATAAAGTGTCTGAATCGTGCAAATGCAAGAGGAGATTTCAGATCATTAACTTATATTTTTATTTCTTTTACATCACTGACCAACAGCCCCCAGACACATTTTTCTTTTTTTTTTTCTTTTTCTGCTCTCTATTGAACCTTTGTTTGAATTCAGAGCAGGAGCCTTGAATGGCCATGCCATCCACAAGCTGTGGGCTTCCTTGGCAGTCAGCTACAGCCAGGGGACTGTTGACAGGCCCACTGTTTAACACTTATTTACTTTAGGAGCTTCAGAAATATGCTTTCCAGACCAACTGATCTATAAAGAGAAAATAAAGCCTGGGCTTCAAACAGGCAGCAATTTTCTGATTCAGCTGTACCTCAGTGATTGTAGAGCAGTTCCTAAGCCCACTTGAAAGGGAACAAGGCAAGTAACTAAAGATGGGGAAGGCTTCCAGCATGAAATGCCAGCCCACATGTTTGCAGTGCACAGGTCCTGCCACTCCTGACCAGTTTGAGACCCCCAGTCAGGACCCTCATTTTCAGAGGCAGAGCCCTTGGCAGCAGCTGAACAACACATGCCTTTGAGGATGTGACTTTGCCACAACAGTAGTCCTAAAGCACTTACTAAATTTTGGCCATGATTTCCTAACCACAGACAGCATGGTCATTGGGGCATGGAGATCTTGAGGACCATTTTGCTTCCCTGTAACCCACAAAACCCCAACATAAGCCTACACATCAGGGTAAGATACTGGCCATGTGCATAGCAGTGGGGTTGATATATGTGCAATGAATCTACTGTTTTTTCATGCCAGAAATTGAAGGAATGGTCTCAAATTCTTCTAAGATCTCCAGGGTTATTTACTAACATTTTACCTCATTGCAGCTGAAAAAATGACAATGTAAATGTGCTTATTTTTAAAACTTCCCAGTATCTGTCAAAAGTTATTGGCTTCAGAACCAGACAGGAGTGTCACCTTTCCAAGTGTGAGGCAGCAGGCAGTTGGCAGAAGCCCCTTACCGAAGACTCTCACAGTGGTGCTGCTCTTCTGGACTCTCTCTGGGTGGTGCAGCATGTGGCAGGAAAAGACTCTGCCATCATCAGTGATTTTGGTAGGGAAAACCATCAGGGTGTTGTTCAGACCCAGGCGGACTGCTCGCCCATCCAGTGCACTGCTGTTCCTGTACACAGCAGGACAGGAGGGCTCCTTGGTCACAAGTTCCTCTTTCCTGCCATTTTCCTCCTGTGTACAGAAAAACCCACAAAATTGTGAAGTCTGGACACACATACACAGAGAAATTTTTTTGTAGGCCATCTCTACTCCCACCATGAAAAGCTTCCCTTGTACATTGTTTAGCAGTAAGTGGACATGTGTAACATCAGGGGGTTTTTCTGAACATATTCTCTCTCAGAACTTCAATACCAAGAGCAGTCATCATCTTGACAATAAAATATGGAATAAATAGCTGTGTCTGGTGAGTTCTGATCTCAGTAGCCTGCAGAGTGAGCAACAGAGATGCTTTCTCACTGCACCAGTCTTTGAGTTATGCTGAACATTCCATCTGTATTAAATATAGCTGAAATGTCAAGAAAAACTTTGCTCTTTTAGAATTTTGGGTAGAAAAACCTGATAATAACTAAAATTTATCTCCTCTTATTGTCTGTGTGGCAGCCACCCTTAGCTATAAGTACAGCCAGCATGTCCTGGACATCTGTGCCTCAGTACATATTTGCAAGCTTTGCTCTGTATGATGCATGGTGACCCATGTGTATCATTCTGCTGCCCTTTGGGTTTTTTTTTTCCCTTTTTTATGCTGTTTTGTAGAGTGAAGCGGCAAAACTAAAGTAGTAAGGATAAGGGTGTTCCCTACAAAAAGATTTAAAATTTTAATGCTAAGAATGGCCTGCATAAGGGAGATCTAAATAGATAATGAACCAGGACAAAAGGTTAAAAAACCTAAAATATTTGAAAGTCACCTTTAAGGAAACCCTCAACAGTTAGAGCTCCTCAGTGACAACATATATAAATGAACACGCAAAGCTCAAGGACACTGCTCACTGACACTTATCTCTACCACTGAAATGAATGCTAAGACTACATTAAAACATGCATATAAATATCTATCTAGAAAGGGAGATAAAGTACAAAAATATAGCAAGCTTTGTATCTCACAGCAAATTGCTTAAAAACAGTTTTTCATGTGGTTAGCTTGATAACTGGGTTTGCATGTCTTCAATGGCATCTGTGCCACAGAGGTTAACAAAACCAAAAACATTAGTCAGTACCTTCCTTTTCTGTCACAAAGGAGCCTGATATCTCACTACCCTACACAGTAACCATGTATTTTTTAGATACTAAAGCTTCACTACAGAAAAAATTGCTGGAAATCCAACACAAGAAATATTTTAGCTTTGTTACACTAGCCACTTTCCCCAGCCCTGCTCTGTGTGTGCTCCTGAAAAAAATCAAAGCAATTAAAATGGAATTTTACCTCTTTGTTTCTTTAACAGCTATTATTTGCAGTGTGTATGTTGCAAAACTATATTTATACTTTTTCCCTTTATTATCACAGTCCAACATGACTGATAAGTTTTTTAGCAGATTCTGCAGGACACAGTAGAGAATTTTCATTTCAATCTGCAGAAATACCCTGTAGTTCTTTCTGAACTTTATAACTGAGATGAAAAATACTTACCACTAGCCATTTCAAATGAGAAGTGGACAAATTTTCTGAGGTCATGTCCTCAAGGCATGGAATTTCTAAAGTCAGGTTTAACCACACTTTCTTCAGGTAGTGCTGCTCCTCTTTTACCATGCTAACAAAAACAACAACAACAACAAAAAAAAAGCCCAAGAAGGAAAATCAGAAACATGATATTCATTGTGCTTTGAAAACCAATGCTGACTAGTCTTCTGTTCAAGGAACAGGCACTTTTTTGTTTAGAAGGGAACTGTAATTTTCAACCATTACCCCTAGACACATTTTTAAAGTAAAAGCCCTGCGTCTGATTCTAGTTGCAGTTTCATGACTCAATTCACAGCATTACCTGAATTTTTTGACAATTCTTAAAAAAGCTTTTCTTAACTGCAGGATCATGATGTCTCCTTTTGGAACTGAGAATAATTTGAAGCTTCAATTTTTATCTTACAATTTTTTTTCTCTAGCAATAAACCTTCACATCAATTTTGTGCACCTCTATTTCCTTTTCTCTGAAGATATCTGCAGACCTTTTCACCAAGCAAGATTTTCAGCATGTCAGTCAGGTTATGATTAACCCTGTTTTTCAGTGCAAGTGCTCCTTTTGTTATTCTCCAACCTGCCCAGTAGCAGAAAACTTGTCACTCTTTCCTTTCTCATCCATTTCAAAAGCCATTTCACCATCCCCTACCCTATCCATTCTCAATCCAGGGCTCCATCCAGCTGTGGAAGGGCAGAGTGATGCAGTGAACAGCGCACAGCTGTGGTGCAGATGTTGGGTCTGTGTGTGTGCATGTGTCCATTTAACCAGGAAGAGCAGTGGTGATGGGTGGGTGATGCTATGAGTGCCGTGGTACCCTTGGCCACGGGGCAGGCTGGGGTGTGGTGCATCCTGCCATCCTCTTCCTTGGAGGCAAGGCAGCAGCACACACCACAGGGAAACACCTCAGCTCTGCTCCCCTGGTAGCTCTGGCTTGCATGTTGAGATAGAACAGATATGTATTTCATTTGTTTCTTATCTTGAGGGGAGTGAGGATATCCAGCTGTCCCAGACTGTTGTGTTATTTGTCAGGGGGGACTTTCTGGTGACCACAACTTCCTTTGTATCTGGCAGCCAAGCACAGCAATGGTGCCAGCACACAGCCTGTGACATGGAGATGTAAAGAAAGGCAGTGCCCAGAGCCGTGCCCAGGACAGCCAGCAGCAGATGCAGCTTCCTTCTGCTGTCCATGAGAGTGAAGCACCTGAGGAGCCAGCTCTCGCAGCAGGACACAGAATGCAGAAGCCCTAAAAGGGCTGGACAATGCAGAAAGGACAAAGAAAGGACAAAGCAAGCAAATCTATAGTTTCTCCAGGAAAGAAACTGTATAGAAGGTTTTGCTGGGACAAACTACCATGTGAAAATGCTGATCAGAACACAACAAGTATGGAGATGAGTAGTCACCCTGGGAGTTCAGTCTGGAAACAGCCTCTGCCTGCTCTCAGAGTCACATGTCGCAGCTGCTTGGTCCCCTTCCCATCTCTGACTCCCATATCCATTAACAGCTTGGTGGCTAAGGTCCTCTGTGTCTGTCTGTCTGTCCTATGCAGGCCTGCTGCTCTGTGGGCTTTTTGCAGTATCTACAAGTTGAATGCATCTGCATTCACTTCACTTTCATGTAAATGAAAACTGTACTTCATCATAAACTATCACCTTTATCCATCCCACTTGTAGGCTGGATCAAGGCTTTTTGCCTTCTTTTGAGTGGAAGTGGTTCATTGCAAAAGATCTGGCTACCTTAAAATACAAACCTGCAAGAGGTAGCAAACTCGATTTTTTAGCTCTCTCTAGCACACAGTCACCAATAGCACAGCTTGCTACATCATGTAGTGACTGAAAAAAGTCACAATGATGCTGATATAAACAAGAGCTGCCCACGCTTAACATGTAGACAGCAATAACAGCACTGAACATCTCCGTATCAACTAAGGGCAAGAGAAAAGGAGCAATGCCTGATTAGTGCTGTTGCTGTATTAAAGAAGAGACAGAGAAACATCACATAAAGAACAGAAGCATGGGAGGATTTCAGGGGGTTACCAGCACTGTTTGTACCTCACTGCACTCCCCTTGATCCCTCTGCCCTGTGAAGAACAGGAAAATTCCGAAAGGGTTGCCTACCACAATACACCCCCCTACAGTGAGTAGAGTGGCAGCTTCATCTATGGCCCAGTTATCCAGCATGTACTGTTTAAACACACCCATCCTTTGAGCTGGGCAGAGGTGCTGGCTCTCATTTTGCCTCTGTGAGTTCATCGAGGCAGGAAGGTGCCGTAGGGCTGCCCGAGATGTCTCTCAGGGATAACAGCACCAAAATGCTTGGAGCCACTGCAATGCAGGGGCCACCAGGGTTAGACATCCCTGAGGATGAGTCTTGCACAAGACCTTCCTCCTGCTGCAGGAGCAACATGGTCCAGTGTGGGGACCATCAGTCTGGCCTCATGATGCAGGTAAAAGGGCAGTGGGAGCACACTAAAATACCCCTGAAATAACCTGCACCCACCCTGCTCCTAACTCTTGAATGTCTGCTGTGTCTACAGCCCTGGGCACAAGCAGAGTGTGCACATTGGCCTCGCAGCTCTGAACTGAAACAGTGCCAGGTTCACTATTTTTAATTTAATCCTTCTTGGGTTGTTAGCAAAAACCTGGGTCAGAAAGAGGTTTCTGGGGTCATCAAGTCCAGCTCCCTGTGTGCACAACAACAAGCTTGCCCGACATCCCTGCCCAGTTCCATCTTCACAGCAGTTTGGGCTTTTGCCCTCACTGCTATCACTAAATAGCTGTTCCCAAAGTTGGTGCACTGAGAGTTGCCACTGTTGTTTAATTTGTAGTCAAATCATTCTCATCTGATTTAAATAAATTTGTTCCTTCACCATGATAATTTAAATATCCTCTCTGGAGTTCACACTCTCCCCTGAGGCTTGCTTACCAAGAGCAGTCATGCTACTTTCCAGCTTCCTTTTGGCTGACAAGAAGCAGCCAAATCTCCATTCCTGTGATTCTCCTAAGCAATTCCCCACTTTGCTCCAGTGTATTTTGGATGGTGGGGACACACATCCTTCTATGGAACTAACAGGAAGCATGCTCTGCAGATGCCAGCCCTCAGTCTCAATCAAACAAGGGTCTTTTTCTGGTACCCAGTGCTGCACACCCACAGCAGCAACACAACATGGTTTGAAGATCCAACGCCATTAGTGCCACCATATCCTCAGTGGCTTGTCCAGTCTTCTCCACAATATTTCTCCAAAATAAAAATGTGGAAACTGCCCACTTCACCACCTTTTTTGCCTTATTATCTAACTTCATATTGCACCAAACAAATAAGGTTTCTTAATAATGAACTGGATTACAACAGAAAGAGTGCCTGGTAAATAAGAAACTGTACCAGCAACACTCAGTGGCACCATTGCAAATCCCAAATGAGTCCGCATCACTAACCAAATTCATTTATCCTGATATTTTCCCCCACTCCATTAGGGAAAAGCAAAATCTCATCTGCAATCACTTACCTTCTGCCTTGACGATAAGTTGAATTTTTGCAGCCTTTGTCCCATATGGGTAAGTAGCAAAAGTGCATTCATACTGCCCGCTAAGGGACACGGTAACATTTTTCAGATGCAGAGCCCACCAATTGCATTCAGATATGGTGACAACTGGACTGGTGGAACACAAAGACTGTGTGTCATCCCCGCCGCAGCACCTCCTTGTGCTAAAGGACACTGAAAAGTTGTAAGGAGCCTCTGAAAACCTGAAGTAATGGGTGCCATAAGTGGGGTGATATACAGCTATTTTGGTAGACGAGCTGCCATCAGTCTTGGACCACTGAGTCTGTATGATGTGAGTGGTGTGCGGTCTGGGGAAGATGCACACCAGGGTCACGTCAGTACCTGGCAGAGCATGGACCACTTCTGTCTGGGTAATGACATCTGCAGACTGGCCTGAAAAACAAACAGGGTCATTTCCAGTGCACGTAATGTTTAAACAAAGCTTTTCTTAAGCCATCTTTGACAAGATTTGGTGCCTTAGCCACAGACAACTATGAAGACCCTACAACTGTAACCATAGGCTTCCCAGTGAGGAGCTTTACAGCAAATTTCCAACAGTACAGAGTGCAGAGAGAGAACTGGGAGAGCAAATGCATGTGTGTCTGAAAGAGGGCAGGGAGGTCTTATCACACTTGTGAGAGAAAATGAGAGCTCTGAGGGCCTCTGTGAAAATGAAAATCTTTCAAGTAATATAAATAAAGCAAAACCTGGGCCTGGTTATTCCCCAGCTCTGTTTGCAAGAACAAATGAGCTACCCCCACTGGCTAATTCTGCCCTACAGAATCCCCCTGTCCATTGCCTTTGCTGCTTTGGCAGGGAGAGCCATTCCCTTACCTCTATGTTATTAAACAGATCCTGCATGGCCTAAATGAGTGTCTGTCTCAGTGTCAGAGAGAGCTGCTCTGGTATGTGCGGTTTCTTCCTCAATTAATTTCATAGAGCAGGTGGCAGTCCTTAGTGTGCCATATAAAGGAGTAATGGATCGATGAAATGAAGGGGCTTTCAGCAGGAGCCTGTACTACTTGGTTTAGCTGCTGTTGTACTAAAATTGATTTATATCCCTTTCTCCCTCCTATGAGTAAGAGTCTTGCAGTCCCCAAACCCCTGAATGCAGGGCACTGACAAACTCAAGGAGATGAAGAATTTATGGAGGGGATTGTTGCAGTGAGACAAGTAATCAATCACTCCCTCAGAGCTGTACACAAAAAGTCCCTTTTCCAAAAGGATGTGCGGGTCCACAGAAAAAATGAGTTGTGCAGTTGTCCTTAGGTACAGACTTGTTGCCCCCCATTTACACTACATTTTATCCTCCCTGTGTATCATAACATCACTATATTTGCTTTGGGAATTTGCCCTGCCAGCCCGCCAGCTGCAAGTGCCCACTGCTCACCTTCTTTACTCAAAAAGGGTGGGCACCAATTCCTTTGCTTTGACATTTGCTCTGCTGGGTGGTACAGGGCTCTGGGTCAGGCAACCTCAGTGGTGCTGCAGTGTGTCCCACACTCTGCCTGCTCAGCCAGGAAGGAGCAGGGTAGGGGCTCCGTGAACCCTCAACTCTGGCTTGACAGGGAAAAGACACAAGGGAAGAGTGGCACATCCCCAAGGAGCTGGCTGAGATTTGGTATCTGTCCGCTGAAGGGTGACATGGACACTTGGAGACTGGATGTGTGGAGAACAGAGCTACTGAATGGCCACGGCCAACATTAATCTCAGCTGTTTCATTGCTGCATGTGTTCTGCTCATCTTCTATTCTAGGAGATGTGATGATGTAAGAGGGTAAATAAAAATAAGCCTGAATGACAACTCTCACAGCCTTGAGCTAGGAGAAAAATTACTGAAAACTATTTTTGTTAGTCCAAGGAGCTTATTATAGGAAATGGTCTCTCATTTCACCACAAGATTTGCATCAGTAAAAGTTAAGGAAAAAGCAACTGGGAATCTTGCGATCAGATTATCAGGCAAAAGACGCATAGCATTTTTTCTCTCATTCATGCTGATTCTGCCTTAGGTCTAAGGATCATTTAGAATGCCTGTGAAGAATCACTTGAGTAATTTATATTAAGTTGAAGTTATACATGTAGAATCAACATTTTAATTTGCACTGCTTTTTAGTAGCCTAGCACATTAGATTATTTTAACTGAAAACCTTTAGTGCAAGTGTTCTTACCTTTTTGTTAGCATCTCAATACAAGTAGTCTCATTTTATGTCAACTTTATTTTTCAAAATCAAATAGTGTCCATTAGCTCATACTTGTGCTCCAATTGAAATTTCCAGGAGTAACTCCCAGACATTTAGATATCTGATCTCCACAAAGGGCATAGGGGTGTCCGCTTTCACCTTTGAGTGACTTCAGTGAGCATTTCATCCTCAGGGAAAAAAACCTCCATTCCTATTTTTCTCTAATTACTATTGCTTTCTTACATGTGCATGTCTTGAGGTTTCTATTCCTTTCTTTGCATTTGAGAACATCTATTTTCTATGAATACACATATGATTTTTTTCCTTTATTTTAAGAACAGATTTGCCTCAGTGATGTAGGAAAAAAGAAAAGCCTATGCCAGATTTTAAGATGCATCTTACCATGCCAGTCAAATACATGCAGTTTTTCCCTTCTTAACTGGAAAATTGTGTATCCTACAAAATTTTTATTCCTAGCTGGTAATAATTATTCCTGCACTTATCATGGTAAGAATTTTAAAGGGGTGGGGGTGGGGGTTTGTGAGCATCATACTTTTTCTTGGTTTTTCCCAGATTGCTTTTTGTTTAAACTCCCTCTGACAAAGATGCAGCCCTCCTTAGTCAATTTTTCTGAGTGTTTTACTTGAATGACAAACGTCTCTCAAGCCTTTAACACAGCACATAGGGCTAGGTTGGGAAGAGGAAGGGAAGAATCTGTTTAAGCGGTTGCAGCCATACAATTTACCCTTGCTTTGAAGTGTTTCAATTCTTCCTCTCTCTGCAGTCACAGGTATGTAAGACAAAGAGAGAGAGGTAATTTTTTTTTCCCATTGAAAGCAATTTTCATTTTGGCCGACTGGAGAGGAGCACACACAAGTGAACTCATCCCAGTGATTATTCTGGCAGGTTAGATATATTGAATTAAGTAATCTGCTAGTCAGCACAAGCCATTTAGTCCTTACTAGCTGCACATTATAACTATGGTTATTAGAAAGTTGTCAGGAAATGGAAAATCATTGTCAGTAGCTACAACTCGCCCTACTGAGACCCACTAATCCCAGCCTGCCCCTCACCACCCTGCCTCATAAACTGAGTTAAGATGTTCCCCTGACTCTCTTACCTGTGACACTGGGCACTGAGAGCAAACAGAAGAGAGAGAAGAGACGCCTTGCTTTCATCTTCAGTTGATGAAGTTCTGGTGAATATGTAGCTGTCTTGGGGCTCCCTCAGAAAAGGAAGTTGAGGTGGCCTGCCCTGTGACAACCGGCAGATGTGCAGCACAGTCACTTAGCATGACTTCAAAGAAATGCTTCATTAAATCAAAAGCCTCAGTTTCCTGCAGGAGCGATAAAATTAGTACATCTTTTGAAACCTTTGAGATGAAAACATTACCTACATTGTAAGCCCATGTTGAAAACCAATTTTTTTTCCCTTCATCTTTTCAGATAAACTCAGAGTAAGCAGTTTACTGCTTTACACACTCTCAAAAGCATGTCAGGTACCTAAGTTTGAATATATAACTTTTGGAGATATGGTTTAGGGGTGATTATGGTGGTGCCAAGTTAGGTGTTCCACTTGATCTTGAAGGTCTCCTCCAAGCTTGACGATTCTGTCTTTTCTGTGTTCTATGCGGTAATTAGCATACAAAAAAAAAAGCTGGCTTTTTTTTCCTCCTTCATTTCCTTCATGTGTTAGTTCAAAGTATGTAACGTATACTATTTCTAGGCTCTCTACACTCGGCATCTTTAAAAAACCCAGCAAAATAATACCAATCCCCATAAAGCAAAGCAGAGTGAAATGAGAGTTTTCTAGATGCACTTCACCTCCCCCACCCCTTTTTTTTTCTTCCTGAGAAGGAGAACGTGAATTATTTTCTGCAGGTTGATGAATTTCAGCATTACATATGACAACATCCCTTGGTGTGGTTAATCTCTGTCCTGTCCTTCAGCTGTCAGTTTTGGTAATGGCAGCACCCTCAGGGGGATGAGCGTGGTTTCTGGCAGTCCCGTCACCTGTCTTTATGGCAGGTCACCTGTACATCCTTCCAAGCTGTCCTCGAAGCACACTGCGTTTCCATGAGCTAGGCACACACCTGCCAGCAAAGCATCTCATTGCAGACAAGTCATGCAAATTGGACCTGCTGTTGGCAGCTTTTCACAAAGAAACAGGTTTGAGTTCTTGCTTATCACACTTCTTTCCCCCAAGTCAAAAAGAGCAGGGCAGGACACCTCACGTACACAGCGTGGAAACATTATTTGTGCGCTCTGCGTGATGTGGGTGTTTGGCAGCACAGCTGGGCAGGAGGCTTGTTGCCCCCAATATCTCCATCCTCTGGGGCCCAAGGACTACCCAGCATTTGGACTTTGGGACAGAGCCTGTCACAGCCCATTCCTCAGGGAAAAGAAGGCAAGTGTCACAATCCCTTAAACAGGCACCTTTCTCTACCAGCAGTGCCCTCCCTAAGGAGGGAGTCCTTGACTGATCTGAGTCCTGATATATCTTTTCCTGACTACCCACTTTTGCTAACCATGGAGCTCCCCATAGCTCCAGCATGCAAGGAACAGAGTAAAAGGTGAAAAAAAAAGACCTCTCTAGTAATTTTCCTATTTTGTGCACCACCATATGTGAACAACATCCATACCACTTCCCTAATTTGTGCATATGCTACCTTTTGGTGTCATGTTTAAACAGGCTAAGGGCTCCAGCTGGAGCTGCTAATAGTGCTGCTGGCCAGGCTGTGTCAGGGCTCCACACGTGTCTTGGAGAATAAATGTGCTACACAGTTCCTTTTTTTGTTTGCATTGTT
This sequence comes from Pardalotus punctatus, assembly GCA_013400915.1. Lineage (NCBI taxonomy): Eukaryota > Metazoa > Chordata > Aves > Passeriformes > Pardalotidae > Pardalotus > Pardalotus punctatus. The sequence goes on along the minus strand of VZTX01017802.1, from coordinate 274,999 downwards.
CTTCTACTTGAGGAAATGCAATAAAAGCACATGTTGGAAATGCACTGGATGCCCAGGTTACTGCTAAAGGAATTGTCCCTGGGGATGAAATTTCTGCTTGTCATTCAGAAACCTGACAGAGAAAGATCTGTCCCAGAGGATCAAGAAGTCCTGAAGCTGAGGATGAGCAGAATATTCAAGCCATGGTAATTGAAAGCCACAGAAGGCAGTAAAAATACTAAAGAGATATGTTCTGGTTTCCAGTTCAGAGCAAAGACCACAAAAAATCCAGAGATTACCTGCAGATACTGGAGTCCAAAAAAATCGGACTCAGTCTAAGACTAATTTGGATTTTCATTTATGATTGCACTTACTTTAACTTCTCCTGCTGATCAGGTCATGTAAGCTTTGTACCATGAGAAAATGTATTTTGTCTTAAATAAGCTTTCTTATTGATCTGAAATACACATCACAATCTGACAAGACAGTCCAAGTGCTGTGTGGCATATTCAAGAGACACAGAAATCCCTGAGCAGCTTGTTTGGGTTACTAGATCACTGTATCTTGCCCTTAGAATTTGTTTCCCCCCCTAAAATGACATCCTAAAAATATAGTGCTGCCATGCTTCATTGTGTTGGCTGAATGCAGCCACCCAGCTCTGTTGCTGCACTTGGTGATTAAGGACAGAAAAGAAAGAAACCTCCCAGCACAATGGAGTTTTGTTCAGTTCAGAGCTGTTTTGCTCCAATTCCTACCTTAAGCCTGGCTCCTGAAATAGTCACTCAGCCTGCTGCCGACATTTGTGTATGTGAACAGCACAGTCCTGCCTCTGCATATGATATCAAAACCCATCCTGAGACACGCCACTTATCTCAGCCTACTGGCAGGGAGTCGTCTCTTCCCTGGAGCCAGGCTTGAGGTCTTCCTCACAGCAATGCAAATTATTAATGAGAGTTTATTTCCCCACTACCCCTTTCCTGAAAACTTACTCACAGGCAGCTTTGCAAATGCCACAGTTGGATGTTACACACCAGGTTATGGGTGGCAAGGATGAGAGGAGGTACTGAAACATATCCAGGGACAGTGGACCTCGTCGGTAGCTGGAAGGAGGACACATTTGTATTTGGCTTTTCCTTGGCGAGAAGCTACAGGGATGGTTGTCTCTGAGGTGGGATGTGCAGGTTTTTCCTGCCATTCCAGACACACCCAGAAATCGCTGCAATGCTGGGAGGTTTCAGAGGAAAAGAAGATGTGCCCAAGCAAGCCACACACCTTGTCAGTGGATGTGTGAACCACAGTGTTTTCTTTTAGGCTGGACAAGAATTTGACCTGGTTGATAGTCCCCTGTGTCCCAGGTGGTGTCAGGGACAGGTGGGCTCTGATTATTATCCAGGATGGCTCCCTGACAGTGCACTGCAGTAAGGGGCTCTGACCGCTGCACAGGGACATCTCACGCTGCATTAATTGTTTTCTGCTCCCGTGAGAGTGGGGGATGGCAGTGGGGGATCCTCTATTTTCTGCAGATCCATTCACCACTGGAGGAGTAATTTTAAACATTACAAATTACTCTTTCCATGACAATCACCCGATTATGTGTCCTGCTCACAAAACCTTCCATTGCAATACGTTTCTTCTGCCTCAATTACAGTAAGCTGCACCTAAGGAAGACTTGCACAGCTACAGCCAGTCCCACAGAAAAAGAAATCTTGAACTCCAGACACAAATTCAATTATTCACAAAGAGAGCCTTTTTAGAAATGCTAGTGCACGAGCCTTTCCTGCCAGAGGCGAGGATGATTACCCTTGCAGACTGGTGTCCTCTAAACATTGCTTAAAGAAAACACAGGTCCCTGGTGGAAAAGAGACGGAGACTTTGAAACAAGAATTTCATTAAAGAGTAAACTAACCTTTCAGGTTCGCTTGGCACTTGGCACAGAAACTCCCACTTCATCACTGTGTTTTGGTTTTGAACTTCTTTGAAACCCGCACTAATGACTCCTCAGCCGGTGGGCACCTTTGACCACAGCCCCTCATGGGGGGATGGATGGGTGGCTGTCACGGGCTGGGGGGGGCAGCACTGCAGGGGACAGGGCACTGAAGTGGCAGTGGGACACCCATTGGGCTTTGTCAGTGACCCCCTGCTTCCTCCGTCTCCCCTTCCTGCCCTGAGCTCTGGTGCCTCTCTCCTGCTCACAGCACTGCCTCCTCTACACGTGGGGGATGAGAGGGAAGAGGGTTTCTTCCTCTGCTTCCTCCTTTCACTCCTCCTCTCCCATGGCTGCCTGTGCACACCTATGCCCTGTGTATGACACAACACAGCCCCAGTTCCAGCCAGGGTTTGGGGCAGCATGGTGAGGCGCACACACTTCCCTCTCGCCAGCAGTTTCTCCATCCGAAAGATGTTTAATGCTCTGAGTAAATTTTTGTTCCCTATTCCCTCACTGACAGCTCAGAGTAAGGGAGAAATCCAAGAACAGGTCAGCCCTGGGTGCCTCCCTGCTTCAGCTTTCTAATTACTTTTTCTAATTAGAAGGCCTAACTTACAGGTTATATTTCAGAGAAAGAGAGCATGTGTTTGGGGATAAATGGGGGAGAATGAGTTCCCTCACCTTCTCTGCCGTTCCAGCCACAGGTCCCTGTGGTCCTCTGCTCCCATTTAATGCCATTTCTGACAAATGACGTTCTGTTGGGGTAAGCTGTTGAGCATTTTGTTGTGCAAAGTACAAGTTACTGAAAAAACAGGGAATAAAAAGTACAACCAATGAGCAAAACAAAACAAATAACAGGCACATTCACCCAACAATTACACATTAATGAAACACCAGTGTGAAGGCCAGCCAAACATTTCCATCAAAATTAAAGAATCTACACAGCCATTATTTTTATAATAAAGAGGAAGGCACACATGAAACCAGCCCTGCTTTCTTTGGTCACTTTCTCTTTTCTAGATGGAGTACAAGCAGTGCTTTCCTACCATTTTCAACAACATCACCTAAAGGCTTTTCACTTGTACATCTTCCAGGTTTTGTAAGAAAATGTTTCAAAGTAGATTAAGAACTGTGTAACAAAATGTAATGGCACCCATGCTTTGAAAAAGGCATTTTTTAGGAAAGGATAACCCACTGCCAGTCCTGGGAAACACCTACTCATGTGAGACCATAAAGGTGAAGATTTCCCCTGAAACCTCCCAGAAAGGCCATGCCATCCCCTGGTCACTTTGGCAGTAGCTTCTGAGACAATGCTTGGAGCAGCTTTTGTGAATCACTCCAGCAAGAGAGAGATGGGGGTCCACTTGTGAAAGAGCTTTTCTCAGACACAGCTTGTGGCTCTTCATCTTGAGTGGTGCATGACAGAGGAAGTTAACAAGACAAGCAACAGACCACTTGGTCAGAGTCAAAAAACATAAATTCACTTTTGAAGCAATATAAACCTCGAGGGACTGTACAGCTCATTTTACCTTGCAGACTATCTCCAGTGAATTGTGTTTCCCAACTAATTTAAAGTAATCCATACTGTTGTGTGCAAATACCTTCTTGAAGGCACACAGCCACCTGGCCAGGGTGCAACATGGCACACTGGTTAGGATTCACCACTGAAGAAGCACACCAAACAGAAAAGATTAAAGGTGTGAAAGCTAATTTCAGATACAGTAGCAGTGACAATCTGAGGGCAGTACAGCTGTCTTTATTAAAATTTTAAAAAAATCAAATAATTTACAACAATAAAAGACCATGTTTACAGTGATACTGAGAATCATAACTTGGATTTTTTTATAGAATACTTTGAAAACATCAGATGTTAATGAATTTGTTTGCATGCAGTATCTTTGTAGCCTATAAATACTTTTCACGCTATCAACATGCCAGAAGCAACCACAGGAAAATGAGGTATTTCTCCCATCACATCCATCATCTATTAAGTTTTCCACTATACTGTAATTCTCTGTCTCTTTGGAAAAGGTGTTCAGTTTCTAGATGAATCTGTCACCTCCCAAAATAATACTAGGCAGGACCTGCACTGCTGCTGCTTCTTTCAGTGAAACTTCATATCCCATCTAGTGGGGATTTAAAAGAGTCACCATTCTCACATTTTTTGCATGGAATGGAGAGAGGACAACCAAGTTATGAAAATCATCCCTAAGTGCCGCCTGGACTGGAGTTTTTGTTTTGAACAAAGAGTAGGTTAGTAGTCATCTCCTCTAGCCCTCCTCCCAGCCTGACCCCTTGTCCTCAATACTCTTTCCATCCCAGTCACTGATGTGTTACCGAACCATTCCCAGGAGCCTGCTTGTGACCCACTGACACACAGGCACCACTCGACTGAACACTGCTCTTCCTCTGCCTGAAATGAGGTTATGCTTTAAATTCTCCACAGCTGATTAAGTTTAGCAATGCTGCTAATGGCAATGAAATAATTTGAGACCTCTGGCAGAGCAGTTAACTTCTATTTTGCATGATTGCCTCCATTTTCAAAATGAGTATGTAGTGGCTCAGTGGGTTTAACTGCTCAAGTTGATGGGTGGCTCCTGGGTGCTTCCAGACTGTGTCCCAAAAAGAGCATCACTCTGTAGACAAGGCAAGCCATTCATGCTACCCAAGCCGTCTTTCCCAAAAGGCTGAAGCCACCTTCTGCCCCTTGGAAAATCAATGATTTCAGTAAATGAATTTCAGTCTGTTATTGTAATTGGATTGAAAAAAAAAAAGAAAAAAAAAGAGAGGCAGCATCTTGCGAGACTTATGAAAGCCAGTAAGCTGGAGAATTGCACTGTGACTGAGCACAAATCAAATAGCCTATTTGACATTTTAATTGCAAATAAGAAAAAAAAAATCTAATTACAGAACTGAACAAAGTTGACTTGTGTGAATCAGACTCTCCAGAGGACCCTTTCCTCCCCTGTCCCCTGCTCAGCTGCATGGCAGCTGCAGCAGCAAACATCATGCAAACTATGGCAGCTGTGGCCATTACTGGTCACCCTTTCTCCCTGTAAAATTGCACTGACTCACATGGAGTGAATCTAACAGATGATACCAGGCAGCAAAGAGCTTGCCAAGGAGGAATAAAAAAAGGCCACCACAGAATTGCATGAAAAACACAAGTTTAGAAGCCATAGATCTGTTTGCAGAGGCTGGATCAAAATCACTTCAGGTTCATTTCAGTGATTTACCTGAATACACTAGAGACACATTTGGCTTGCGGTGCTTCTGCCATGTCTTGGCCATGGTCTTTCAAGATGAAAGAGAAAGTACTGAGCCTGGAGATCAGTACAGCTGACCAGGTGCTCTGAGTACAGGCACAACTTTAGAAGTCTGATTTAATATCTGGTTCAACCAGAAATGCTCGTGGCTAAATTGGAAATAAAACCAATCTATCCTTATTAGATTGGGGCTGTAATCTCATAACACCCTCAGATATTGGACTTCTCTGACAGGCTTCCTGCTTTGCACAGGCTCTCATTCCTAAGAAGCTGAAGAGTTAAGTTAATAATGAAAGAAAGGCAAGTTCAAACAAAATTCATGTATGGTTCAGTGGCTTGTACAATAGAAGCCTCTAATAACCTCTATATGAAACAAAAAGGGAAAGAAGCAGTCTATGAATGTGGTCCTTTCAGCCAGAAGGTAAGTTTTTTGTACCAGTGTGGACACTGCCCAGATCTGAAAACACTGGGTGCAACAAGTATATTCCTTGGATGATTGCTTACTTTTCCTAAACAGAAAAAGTACATGCCCAGCTCTATGGGATTGGTACACTGGTTGCCCACAGGAACAAACTAGGATTTTTTTTTTTCATGGAAGTAATCAGCTGTTTCAAAAAGGACAAAATATGGAACAGAGCAAGTATATTAGCTATCTTATTATTAGAATTATTACCTCTAAAAATATTGACCAAAAATAGCTTAAGTGCAGTTAGTCTGACTTTGGCACAACATGAAGAATTAAATCTCTTGACAGGCTCTCCAGCATGTTTTCCTGCACTGTTCCATTTTCAGTTGCAGTTTTCAGCAGTATTTCTCCATGGCTGACCTTTCCTTCCCACACCAGAATCATGTTTTGCCACCCCCTGACCTGCTCTGTATAGAATAGCTCCAGCAGTCAGGCAGTTCCTCTGGAGAGGAGGTTCCCAGACCTGGGAGAGAGTTACCTCGGCAAGACCTCACGTACCACCCCTTAACAGGCAGGAATGACCTTCTGTTTTGTTTTATTTAACCCCCCACACCAATTCTCAGAAAAAAACTTTGTCATCTGTCGTCTGTACAAAACAACACAAGTTCCTTGCCAACAGCAACAGCTTTTCCATTGGACCTGAACCGTACTTAAAAGCTTGACATTTACTGCTTCGTATTTTCTAGGAAGCAGAATTTAGCAACCCACATTTAAACACCACAGAGAAACCTGTATTTTTTTTCCTGGTTCCCCATGCTGTGTACTTTCTCCTTGGGAAACTGCCAAAGTCTGTCTCAGGAGGTTGTTATTTTGCTCCAAGAGACCAAAATCAATCAATCAATCCATGACTTGGCAGAGTCGGAAGAGAAGATTAGGACTCTCAAGGCAGATTATAAACACAATCCCCTCAATTAACTTCTCTGGGATGGGCTAGAGGCGGTTAGATCCTCATTAAGTTAATTATTAACACGGATGGTCAGCATGCATATTTTTTATGACAAATCGTATTAATTTCAAGTGCAAAGCAGTAAACCCGGAGAGAGGCTAAGAAGCAGGGCCCTTGCCCTGCCTGTCAGGCCACTGGGAACAAACTTCATGGAGCACATTCAGCCCCTGCCATGTGCAAACAGCTACCTGCTCTGGCCAGCAGAGCCAGGGCTTTTCCCAGCCTCCTTGGTTTCCAGGCATTTGGGACTCTGTGCCCTGCCTATCTTCCTGAGTCCATCAAAGAGAAGTCATTAATGGAGAGACTTCTGAACGATGCAGCTGATGTTGGGGCGGCTTTTTTAAGCTACTGCTCTGCACACCAAGGCTTGTGCTCTCGCTGTGGTGTGGGGAGAGGAGAAGGGCTGGTTAGGGCAGCTCTGGCATCGCCTATCACAGCCTCCTGCAACTCCCGAGTGAGAAGGCTCAGCAGGCATCCCGGATCCCCAGTCTTTGCATGGAGAATCAGCTGAAGGAAACATTTTGGGCCTGTTTAATCCTTATGGATTAAACTCTCAAGGAATTTTAAGCACCCAGTTTTCTGGGCCTGAATAAGCTTGCCAGAACACAGGAATTTTTTTTTGCTACTGGAAAGCAGGATCCAAAACTTGCCCTGAAATCACTCTGACAACTTAGTCCTGATGCAGTTTTGCTGCCATTATGATAACCCTCCTCAAAATGCCCTTCCATAATAGTCTGTTGCAATTTTTAACAATAGAACTTCGCCTGCCTTATTCCAGAGTTTTTCGGGGTTTAGCCTTAAAATTGTATCAGCTACAGTTAATCTTACTACAGAAGCTTGTCAAAAGGGTGAGCTACATATGGAAGAGTCACTTTTAGGGTCTCAGACCCTGCACATTAAGGCCAGTTTCCCCTGCTGATTTGTGCCATGCCTTAGACGTAGCTTCCTCACTTGAGTTATGGGATCAGGCTCTCTATGTGAAAAATTAAGGCATTCATGGCTCTGTCAAGAGGGCTCAGAAAACTCACCTTAACACTGGGTGTAGATTGGATTCCTTTTCAAGAGTTCAAAGGAAAGAAGCTGGACTGTGACCTAGAAAGACTGAAATTAGTCTAAAAACGACCTGTTCTATGACACAGCGCTATATTCATGCTCCTGGCTCAGCAATAATTTATTAAAACTCCTTCCTGCCTGAACAACATTTAAGGGCAGCTAAACAAGCAGCAGCACTGGCAGGCTGTCCTGTTGTGCAATTAAAACTGTGCCAGGCAAGTGCCAGATTTAACCTTTTTGTCAGGCTCCTGTAGCTTGTCGAAGTCATAGAAGATCCTGGCAGTACTGCTGACCTCCAGAAAAGAGCCCCAAGTTGTTTCCCTGTGAAAGGGTAGCAGATGGACCTTCTCCAGTGGCTGAGGTACTTGGCACAGCCTGAAGAGTGACTTGGAGCAACCCAGTGAGGGGAGGGAAGGGCTGGCAAGCAGCTGAAGACACTCGGATGCTCTCAGCAAGGAAGATGACATGTCAGCAAGACCCACCAGTGACACATGGGACTGGCTAGGAGCAGTGACAGCTTGAGGCCAAAACTGATTCTTGCGTTCATCCATCTGGATAAATATTTGCTGCTGTTAAGTGTGCTCACCAGTGGGAATACATGATTAAAACACTTCTAATTTGCAGTGCCTTTGAATGCATTCAAGTCAGGCTCCCTTCTCCAGGGGATAAATGGCATTTACAAATCCTCAAAATATTTTTTTGACTTACGGTATAATTGCAAGTGAAAAATCAGATTATTTGTGCTTTAGCAACCTGTTAGGTGCATGCTGCCATTTGATGAAGATTCAAATGTATATCTGCAACCTGAAGTCAAGCTCATCTTCCAGTGATTATGTAATTGGTATGGGTTGACAATGGAAAAAGGCAGTAAGCCGATTTTATAGAACCACAGGCTGGTTTGGGTTGAAAGAGACCTTCAAAGACCGTTTAGTCTAACCCCCTGCCATGGGCAGGGACCTTTTTTACTAGGCCAGCTTTTTCAAAGCCTCGTCCAACCAGACTGACCACTTCTTAGGAATGGAGCATTCTACTACTCTTCAACCTGTCCTGCTAGGAAAAAATTCTGAAGAAAAGTATTTTATTCTAATTTTTTTTTGTCTGTTTGCTTTTGTTAAATGGTAATATATGTAACTGATCTTTTTGGTTGCTGGCCTTGTTTTAGCACCTTTTTGTTCTGCTCAACACCCCAGCCTGACAGGATTCAGCATAGGATGTATACAACCAGGGCTCTTACCATATACTGCTGACTTCTCCCAGTACTGATGTTTTCTTTCTTACACCTCTTCCTTCTTTTTATTCAGGGCAAGGTAGCAGCAGCCAGACCAGAAAAGCAGGAAGCCTAGTTTCTGGACCTGTGCAACTGAAATGATGGAGTTTCCCAAGTCTATGACTGAAATAAGAAGCTGCCTAATAAACCAACAAACAAACAGGATGTCTGTGGTCCATCACAGAAGTAATCAAAGCCTGGATAAGACACTTGGTGCATTTTAAGACAAGGCTGTGTAGACTTGGAGAAGTCGAATTACAGCATCTCAACTTATATGGAATAAATTGAAGACAAGGCTGGTGGTGAACAGGCCTGGAATGAAAGCTGAGTGCTTGGCAGAAGTCAGTGATTGACAAGGAAACACAGAGTACTCTGTGTGTTCTCTGTAAGAAAAGATTCCCTGTAAATAACTTCCTCAATTGGTATAAACGGAAAGCCCAGCTCCAGCCTTCAGACAGACATTTCTACTATGTTGGACCCCACCAGGTGTGGTGTGGCGTTTGCTATGTTTCAGCCATTGAATCAAGAACACTGGGGATGACGAATACAATACTGAATCTGACCTGTGCTAAAAGACAGCTGAGTAAATGAGGAATCCTGGCTGGGGAACTGGAGCGGGTAGAAGGGGCAAGGACAGCCTGCTGAGCACTCGTTATGACCAGCCTGTGATTTCATGCAGGCAGCCTGGCAGAGCTCATCAAATCACCACCGTGCTGGTGGTGACCGGGGGTAGACAGCTCCTGGGGAGAAAGCAGCAGCCGTGGCTGCATAGCAGTGCTTGCAAAGTCCACTACAGCTTCCTGACAAGCAAGGTTTGAAGCATCCGTAATTAGAGAGGCTGCACGCTCAAAAAGCCTTTATCCATATTAATTTCTGTCTGTGATTTAAAAAAAAAAAACCAAAACCAGACAGGCTACTCAATTCTTTTCTTAGTATAGGAAATAATCTGCAAAAATGGAATTAAAAATAAAAAAAACAACATTTCCAGGTATATACCTTTTATCACAAGAGCTCTGGTGGTACAGAAAAAGAGTACAAATCTTGAGCTGCTCTGGCTGAAGCCAAAGCACCTCCTCCCCACTTTCCATGGGTTTTGATATACTCAAGGGCTGCTCCCGAGGCACCAGACGCATCCAGCTCCAGTATGCTCAAGGTGAAGATGGGGGAAGCAACATGACACAGCCATTATGCCCTATAAAGGGACATGGCCAGACACCACCCAGGTCCCCACAGGTGTTCCCCGCTTTATCAGGCTTGCAACCTTTCCCCCACTCAGCTAAAGGTGCAGGTAGCTGCTGCCTGTAACATTGGGGTACCATGCTCAGACCCTTCGCTACTCAAAGAAATTGACTCTTTGGAGGTCCCCTGAGGCCAGACTCAGCTGAACCCCCTGGCTCTGCCTGCCCCACAACCAAGGCAGCTATCCTTCTGATATCTCCCAGCCCTCAATTTGTAATCAGTGCCTCAATGAGATGCTAATGAGTAAGACAAGCAATTCTGGAGGTTAAACATTTTTGCAGCTGATGATGCCATTCCTTCACAATTAAAGGCAAATGTCTCAAAGGTACTTAAATCCTTGTTTGCTGCCAAGACAACTAGACTTCTTGGAACGACAGGCTTAAATCTTTCAAGAGAACTCACATTGCTGTGTCTGTGTCATTTATGGGCTTTTCAGAGATATAGTAATTGTTATGCTTCAGGCAAAACAGTGTAAAAAAACAAAAACAAAAACCTAGTGTACCTCATAAATTAGAAATACTTTACTTCAAGAAAGGTAGTTATTAATAGTAGCAACACTGTTAATATATGCTAATTACACGTGAATGTTTTCAGGGAAAGAGACCCAAGGCAGTGCCACAGCCTGAGCCACTAATACTCAAGGCTTTATCTTTAAAACAGAAGCTTGGTTTGCAGATATTTTGGCTGATGATAGCTTCTCCCACCACCTCAGCAGGGCCATCAGCTGGATACTCCTGGATTTTTGTACACAATTAGTGGCATTCTCTGAGCTCAGCTCTCCATGGGGCTGGGCTGAGACAGGCTGCTGCTATTTTCATTTCTCCTGTTAAGGTCTTTGGGCTCTCCTTGGGCCCATACTGCTTTGAAAGCCAGCATGTATCTCACTGCTGGTTACCTCAGAGCAACCTTCTACCATTTTCAAAACTCTCCATCTTCCATTCTTAGTATTTGCTATTGAGATCTAGGGAGTAACCCCTAGAAATTAGATTTTTAATTATTATTTTACAAAGATGGTTTTACTCTATTCATCTAATCTAGGACTTTTTAGTATGGGAAACTTGTCTGCAGGTTCAGTCTTTGCAGAGGACTTAGAGAAAAATGGGTTTTGCTGAACTTTGTCTCAGCAGTGTCTGCGCCCATCTCAGGGAGAGCAGGTACGCCTGGATGACGTGTACCGACCTGGGATATTTTATTCTGATTTGTTGTGTTTCCAAGCACTATCCTTAACCCAAAATCTACAGAAGATAAATCTAGCAAACCCTCCATCCCCTCAGTGCTTTGCAGAGAATTATCTTTAGACTCTCAACTCATCAAGGATCAGCAACACAGTCAGGTAAACCCATCTGTACCCACTGCTCTATCTAGAGTACATCTAGACACATCGTGCTTGCTCTCCACACATTTAAAAAAAAATTAAAATCCCAGACTTCCTTTAATGCTGGGGCATTTCCCTGGTCCAGCCAGCAGTACTGTACAGGGTTGGTTATAGGGGAGCAGCAGTGTGGACAGAGCAGAAGCACGTACACTCGGAGCCCCTGTGGTGAGCAGGGGATACACAGCTCCTGAAACAGTCTGCTGGCACCACGAGGTGGGGACATGGAGTAAAAAAACCCCAAACCCACACATAAATAACATCTGAAAACACACCAGTGTGGTGGTTTTACTTGGCCCAGTTTTTGCTAGTGGGTAGGGTGGGGCACAAAGATGGCTCCTGTATGTCCTGTGTGAAGGTTCTGGAAGTTTTTCACCCTGTCCAGCAGAGCCAATCTCTGATGGCTCTGAAGATGATGGACATGCTGCTGGCCAAACCTGGGCCAAGTAGAGATATTAGTTACGCCTCTGTGAAAACATATTTAAGAAGAAATCAAAACAATGGGTGCATGCACTTCTTTTTAGCTGGAGGAGGAGGAGGAGGTGAAAATATGTGAGGGAAAACAACATGGAGACACCCAGGTCAGTGGAGAAGGTGGGGGAGGAGGTGCTCCAGGTGCTGGAGCTGAAAACCCTCTGCTGGCTGTGGTGAAGACCATGGGGGGAGCAGGTGGTCCCCCTGCAGCCCATGGAGTCCA
>VZTX01017802.1:239438-262732 GCA_013400915.1 Pardalotus punctatus | reverse complement strand
TGAGCTGAGAAATGGCATCTTAAGAGGGAGAGGGGTGAGCAGAGAAACAGTGTTTGTAGCAGAGGAATTGTGGTGATGGACTGAATAAGAAAAACCCCATACCCTGCCCCCCACCCGGTGCTGTTGGTTGTTTGAACGAGGGGAGGGGGTGAGCTGAGGAACAGTGTCTTAAGAGGGAAGGGGGGTGAGTGAAGAAATGGTGTCTTAAAAGCTTATTTTTACCTCTCATTTATCCTCTGACTCTGTTAGGTTAATAAATCACTTTGCAACTTAAGTTTCTCACCTGTTTGCTCATGTTTTTGTGCGTCCCCTCCCCACCAGTGCCTCATCTCAACTCATGAGTCCAGTGTGTTTGTGTTAGTTTGATTCCTCTCCTCTGCAGAGCTGCGGCAGGAGAGAGCATAGAAAACAGATGTCATAGGTCCCTGGCATTTGGCCAGGGTCAAACCTCGACACCCAGCAATATCTTTGCACATAAAAATCAAAACAAGCCTTATGGGAAAGCCTTTCCTATCCCTCCCTCAGTGCTGGCCTGACTGCTGAGAGCAGTCTGTCTCAAAGTTTGCTGGTGCCTGTGGTTTCCCAGCCACAGGGTTAGCTCATTCAGGCCTTGTCTGGGGCTTTGTCCAGAGAAAGTATCTGTGACCTGCAGCAGAAGTTAGTTTTCCCCTTTCCAGTTTATCTGGTTATTGGGAGGCTCCATCTCTGAGCCCATCAGTGAGTTATTTTCTTCCTGCCTGTTATTTAGCAGTCACTTCTGCTGGTTCAATAGACTTAGTGACAGTGCATTTTCAAACAGGCTTAAAATTCAAATTGACTCAAATTATCTCAAGGTAATTTACCAATAAACTGCCAAGGTAAGAGCATCAGACTGTGCAGGTGCCACTGAAGTTAAAGGAACGAAGCTACTTTGAGTACCCAGGAGCAAGCTGATCATTGCTTGTGCCTTGGATCGCTTTTAGTCCAACAATTCACCTTAAAGCAGTCACAGAGCTGAGTATCTCCCTCACTGCTCCCTAATGCACTTTGCAATGAATTAGATTTTAATATTAGAATATTACAGTTTCCTGTACCAAGAGATAATGGCTGAAACACAGGGTTTCCATGAGACATTGTTGTATTTTGTCTTTTATGTTTGCTCTGAGCTTTGCTTTGGTGGCACAATGCGCTTATATGCCATTACCATAAATTCAATTGTTCGCACATTCTCTTTCAATTTTCCATCCTCTGGCAATAAAGCTACATTTTGAAAGGGCTGTCTCTAGCACTTGCTTGCCATCCTTTTATTGATGGATTCTCAGGGCATCTCATTGCACTGTTTTTCTATTATCCATTTAATGGTTTTTCATTTACTCCAACATAGAGAGACCAAGGAATGTTTTACCACCATAGCTGCCACTTCCACTTTCCTCTTGGGTGTGAGCTGGGGGGTGGAGGGGGAACAGTGGGGATTTTGTTCATGAATTAATTTTTAAAATTAACTCTACTTTTATATGCACTAGATCCTTACTGCCCTGAAGAGTTTTATTCTTATTTCTTGTCCCTAAAATATAGGAATCATACATTTTAAACTGACATTTAGAATTCTGTTAAATAAGTGTTGGCTGTTTAAATCACCTGTTTTGTATCACGAAGAAATCAAACCTAAAAATTTATTTTGACAATTATTTCAATCAGATTTAACTTACTAAACTTACCCTAAGACATTGCTATTACTGATAAAATCAGGTGAATTACTATTTTTTACTCTTTCTTCCAATGTCTTTCATTGTGTCTGGTTGACCAAACAGGATGTATTTGAATTAGGAAGGCACTACTCTTTCTTAGAAATACAGTGGTCCACAGATATAAGTGAGACCTGCAAGGAAAAGGAATATTTTTCACAAAACCAGATGATAAAACAATAAAAAACCCACAAGAACCAGTCACATGGCTGGGCACACGAGATTTCTTGTATGGAGTATAAAAAGCTATGAACAGTTTTAATTATCATACACAAAATTTGTAAAAACAAAATTACACGGGACAAACCATTGTTTCATTATTCTTAGCTTATATATTCTATTAAGCCAAATTGCTCTGTTGTTTAACAAACACAGTCTAGACCAACAAAGCAGTATCTATTCCCTCTATGATTTCAGCAAAATCCCACAATCTGAAGGAATCATTTTCCTTTGTGAAGCCATTTAACATCCATCTCCCTGCATATCAACAGGCTCACACCTTTCACGACCCAGAAGCCTTCTTACCACTGCTTTGGTGGTCTTGCACAGAGATGACATTGCAACATCTAGAGAAAATGTCTCTCTTTTCCATTTTATTTAGAGTGGGGTGTGTTTCTTCTGGAGGCTACACTCTCTGTAGTACTCACTAAATGAACTATTGCATAATGACCAGTAACACAGGAGTTATTCAACGCACTTTCAGGCAAAACCTGTCTTAATAAGAGCAATTTCAAGAGGCTGTTTTCCATCCTTGTGAAGTGGTGTGAGCAGAAATTAGCTCCCCGGCTCCCTGAGCTGAGGTATCCATTCAGATCTGCGGGAAGCCAGGCACACGGGAGCTGTGCCATTGGCCTCGGAGGGACTTAGTGCAGAATGGTGTTGGGATGTTTCCACCACACAGGGCAGAGAGAGAACTCAGTTCTGGCCACTAGAAGGGCAAATAGGCCAAAATGTTTAGCAAAGCAGACAAAGTATTATCTACTCAATGTCTGAGTAGAAACAGGTATAAATTAAATCTGGTCTACTGAAGAGTTGAAATGAAATACCTAATACTAAAAATAAGAAATTACATTAAGAAAATAAGCAATTAGATCTCAAAAATCACTGGTTCAATTCTCAGCAGTGTCTGCGTTGGATTGAAAAATACCTATATGTCTGAAACAAGAAGTAGCCATCAAACTGAAACTTCTGCTGCAGATATTTGCCTGTTGTGTTTGAAGGTGCTTTTGTCATTGAAACGTGAAGCTAAGACATGTGCTTGATATCTTCTTCAAAAGTTTTTATAAAAACATAGCTGAAGGCTGAATAATTCTCCCCAGCATTGTGGCTGGGGAAAAAAACCACCAAAAAAACCCCATGACCAACCTCAAGAAACACTTAGATGGCAAGAAGTAAAACAGCAGAAAAAGGAAAAAAACCCCACAATCCCCCAAAAATACTACCCTCCTACTGTTTTTTTTCTAACTTGCAACAGCGTGGTCTTCCAGTTCATGATTATGTGGGGTTGTGTATAGGGGCATCCTCGGGCCCCCATGGGGCTGCTGGATGTGTTCAGCAGAGGGACAAACCTGCACCCCTGGGCCAATGGCCCTGATGCCACTTGCTCAGACTGGTTACTGGTGAACTGTTTAGAAGATGAGTTCATTTACAGAAAAATCCTGCAGGACACAGGTCACTTCATTCCAGCTTAGCCTCAAAATGCACAAGTTGACTGACTGAAACCCTGAATTCCTGAATAATAATTTCTTAACCTACTGAATAATCCTTTGAAGGGTGAGACGGGACTCCAGCAGATTCAGAAGTTTCTGTTTAACCACAGAGAAATAATTTTATTTTCTTGTCATTGTTCTGAAGCTGAGAAAATCATCATCTTGTTTTGAATTTACAGATAATTTTATTCATGCAACAAAAGAAAAAACACCTGGGAAGCATGATCTCTTTGTTTGAACTCAATCATTTATTCTGCTCAATATCATTCCAGGCTGAAATTAAATATTTTCCTCTTCTCCACCTAAATAAAATGTGATCCAACATATTATGCAGTTCTAATCTATTTTGGCCAGCTACATTTTTATGCTGAAAATGGAAAATTAATTTAACCATATATGCTCAAGAATGTCATCACATTGTACATGGAAGATAAAATCTCGCAAGGCATTTGCCTCATGAATGTAGCTTCCAGGAATATGTTAATTTCCAATTGCATTTTTCCCCCAATAGATTCTTAATTTGCCTTGTTCTATATGGTTTCCAGTTATCATTTTGTATGGTAATAAAAATCAGTGAAGCAGCAAAAGCTTACAGGCCCCTGCCTAGGTTTGATTTATATAATGAATGGCACAATATCATTGGTCTGCGTAATTGAAATTCATTCATCTCCCACTGTTTATAATGCAGTCATAAAGTGCATTATGTATTTATTGATAAACGATCATTTTATTTGCATTAGTGCTGGGAAAAAAAAACTGCTACCTTCATTTTCTTGTTCCATGTATGCTTTACATGTATGAAATTTGTAGAGATATGTAAAACCTGTTTATTCCCACCACTTTCTGCTTTAAATCCCAAAAGGTCCTGTTAAAGCACCATTAATTAAAATAAAAAATAACGTGGCAAAAAGTCAGGATTTTAAGACTTGAATTATTACTCGTCTGTAAGTGAAAAATCTGAGTAATAAGTAAATTCAACAGCTGACCTGAACAGGTTTCAGGTAGCCTGCTTTCTCCCACAGCAGGAAAGCTACAGCTCCAACCATTTTCCTGAAGTTAAATTTTCCCCCTATCAGGAGAAAAAACATTGAAATGTCATTTTTCTGAGATATTTCCTGTAAGTTTTTTTTAAAAATAACATTTGTTTAAAGAAAACTTTGAAGCCTTGCTCGAGAAACCACAACTGCCTCTTGCAGACATGTAATCAGGTGGTTTAATCCTACTGTCAGAAAAATGGCATGTGCTACACCCCTACCCCCTTTTTTTAGAAATGCTATGTTCTCTATTTATATCTCTTAAGGCATCATTTTACCATTCTGTTTTCCTCAATTGTCCCATTTTTCTCATGCTGCAATTAAACAAAATCGTATTTTTCATAAAAGATGTATTAATTCTGGTGAGGGTCATAAGACTGACAGCTTTGAAGTGAAGAAATATTCATTTACCCTACAAGAAACCAGGAGAAAAGCAATAACATACCTTTATCCTAACCCTGAATGAACCACTTCTGAAGACTGTTCAGAGTAAATACAGTCTCGAGGGCCTGCTCCAGTTCATGACACCTCTCTGGGAGTGCTTGAAAGGATCAATAGAATTTCCTGTACAATGAGAATTCAATAACATATCCCTTTCTATAAGGGATGTGCCTGTCTCCAAAAAAACTTATTTCATACCAGCCAAATATAAGTCATGGAAAGGGCATCACTTTAATTTAGGTCTGGATTGTACTGAATACTTTTGAAGTCCTCTTTTTGAAAATGTGACATTTTACTGCACCAGAATCTCAATTTACTACATGAAGTTTTCAGCAGGTTTTATTCTCTGGTAGAAAAGTCAGTTTATGGCATTTTACTCCTTGGCTTCAACTGGAGCTCTTTTGGAGATGTCTCAGGCCAACATTTAGACCTGGCAATCTCCTGCACTGTGTCCTAACACTGGAATCTGCATCCACAGCTTTCAATGCATTCTGCTGCTTGGTAAATGACACAAATGGGAACTGATACGTTTGGTGTCTAAAGCCAGTGCTGAAACATGCTGCAGGGGCAGGGTAAAGAAAGTCTTGTTGTTTATTGCTTATCCACATTTCTTGGGGGAAAGGGATGTGGTGGTGAAAGGAGAGGACTCACCTTTTCATAGCAACTAAACTCACTATTCAAAAGCATTGTCTGAAGCACTGAGCACAAACATTTGCCTTTACAGCAGGTTGCAGCACTAGAGGCAGCATCTCTCCTTTCCTGCGTCTTGGGGACAAAACAAAATCACCCCCCACCCCCCAAACAAACAAACCAAAACCAAACCACAATCCCCAAAACCCCATACTTGAAGATTTCCTCTTTGCGGAAAAAAAAAATAAAAATAAAAATTCCTAGATAATGACTCTTTTATCCTGATATTTATCTTTGGAGATGTTCCATCTGTGAATGTGAAACAGGTGCCTCTATGAGTTATTGCAGCCTGGTATCTCCTGGCATCTTCTGACCAAACCTCCTCTCCTTCTAGCAATCTAGAGGGTTGATTTACAGTGCTCAAATGCCATTCCTGACATGTATGGAGTCATTGGTATTGGCACACAGTGTTATTTCAAATGGACCTTACTTGAGTTGCTCTTTTAAATGAGGTGACATTTAGATTTATGGTCCCCTGTGAGGCAACTTCAGCTGCTACTCTTCCAAGTGTACAGGGACTGTGCTATTTGCTTATTTACCTTTGATTTCTTGCTATTGAACAAAAGATTTAGGAGGTACATGGGTGACTGATTGATACAGCAGGGAACCACTCCACTGTTTTTGGAGACCAAGTCTCTTTCTTGGGGTTTCCTATTGGATTTTTGGTGGTGTTTGACTTCAGAAGTTGGTCCCAGGACCTCCTTCCATGCCAGCAGTGATGACCTGAGCACAGGGGAAGTTCCCAGGCATTGGAGAGCTGGATGCCACAAGCAGAAACTCCAGAGACAAGAGAGTTTCAAGAATAAACTGCTCTTAAAAACAGCCCTAACAAGGAGCTACCCCACACCCCCTGGTCATGGTGCTCATGACAGAGGGACCTTGCAGGAACAGCAAGATGAAGAAATCAAAAATATGTTAGAGAGCAGTTTTTCAGGGGCAGATCTGTGCCCTGGTGGCTCCTCTCACACCAGCACCAGTGAGGAGCTATAGGTTTGTTCAACCATGACTGGAGTCATGTTCCAGTTGCATTTGGTCCATGAGGTATCAGAACTGAGGCTGGGCCAGCCCATTTTTTTGCTAGCTAGTGAAGTCTGGAAAACAATGGTTCCCCTGTTCATCCATCTCACCCACAAAAGGGTTGAGGGGAGGGGGGAAGGAACAAATTTTGCTCCATGTAAAGAAAACTCTGCATTTAGGATGGTTTTAAATATTAGAATAAGCTGGAGCTTGAAGTAGTATATGGTAATTTCCTTTTTCATATATTGAAAGGTAACATTCTGTTGGACAAATATTTCCCTTCTTCAGATTAAGCTAAAAGCTGGATTTCTCAATTACTTCAACTATCTTTAATTTACTTGGGCTACTCAAACATTTATTTGAAACTCCTCATGAAACTTTCTCTAGCATTTAATGACATTTAAAAAACAAGTTCTTTTACATCCCAAATGCTGTAAGTCTCTTTCCCTTTCCTAAACTTTCTTTGATATTCTTTGAATCCTTACATCTTGTACATGCCAGCTTCACTGACAAATGCGTACATGAACAGCTATCTGTGATTTTTGGCTCAAGGAAAATAATAACACACAACATACTTAGGGCACTGAAAAATGGAGACATGGACAACCAGTGAAGAATACACAGCCTGGAAGAAACCTATTTGAATGTCTGGAGCTTAAAAAGGGATACTTTGGGCTGCAATTTTTTTTTTAGGACTTACTCTCCTCTGCCGCTAGAGAATATAAAAAAAAAATAAATTATAGTTGTCATTCAAAATTATAGCATGTAGATTTGTTAGTGTTGAGCTTTTCTTTCCCTTCCTAACTATTAAACATTATTGCTTATAGTACAAAACAAGGATCAAATGTCTCACCAAATTGTAAAAAAATACTGGGAAAAATGGAGCGTTCTCCCTCCCCACATCCAAAAAATTGAGAACAATTGTTGGCACTGTGTGAGAATAACACAAAAACCCTTCTGAAAATTCATGTACGTTGCAAATTGTTGTAATTTAGCATGCAGCTCTCAAGATGCGCTAGCGCATACTAAAAAAAAAAATCCTACTTTCAATAATGTGCTAAAATAAAAAAGCATTTTTAATTAAAAAAAGACATGTTGCAGAGAGGGATCGGTGAAGTTTAATGATAGAAGCTTTTATGCCCTTTTAGAAATGTTTTTCTAGGGAAAGATAAGTAGTTACACACAAGAATTATTAAAACAGTGGGTAAGCTTGTCTCTCTCGAGTCAGTGGTTTGCTTGTGATTTACAAGACTCAAAAGAAGAATCTGGCTTTTGTAGGCTATTTATTTACAAATTAAGATGGAAGAGATGAACATACTTAAGCTCTTTGCTGGAATCATAACCAAAAATGTGAATCTTCCCTGTAACAATGCTGACTGACTGAATATGCTGTCCAAAAATGAGATGGTCTCAAAGTAGTTATACTTCATCAAAGATAATGACAGCCACAAGGAATTAGGTTTTTGGATGATTCATTGCCTTGGAGACTGACTGTGCAGTAGTTGACAGGGACAGCTTGCCTGATGCCCTGCAGAACACTGCCAATACTTTCTAAAGGAGTCTCTATAACTTTTCCCTTGTCAGAGGGAACTTGTACTCCAAAGCACAGACCTGGGGGTGCTGGTCGACATCCAGCTGAACATGAGCCTGCACCTGCCCAGGTTTCCAAGAAGGCAAATTTCACCTGTCTTGTATGAGAACAGTGTGGCCAGCAGGACCAGGGCAGAAATTGTCCCCCTGTACTGGCACTGGTGAGGCCACACCTCGAATGCTATGTTCAGTTCTGGACTGCTCACTACAAGAAGGACTTTGAGGGGTTGGAGTGAGTCCAGAGATAGGAATGCAGCTGGGGAAGGGTCTGAAGCACAAGTCCTGTGAGGAGCTTCTGAGAGAGCTGGGGTTGTTCAGCTTGGAGAAAAGAAGGGTCAGGGGGAACCTTATCACTCTCTACAACTCCCTGACAGGAGCTAGTTGGTCTCTTCTCCCAGAAGAAATGACAGGACCAGAGAAAATGGCCTCAAGTTGTGGTAGGGAAGGTTTAGATTGGATATTAGGAAAAATTTCTTTACTGAAAGTTTGGTGAGGTATTGGAATGGGCTATCCAGGGATGTGGTGGAATGTCCATCCCTGCAAGCATTCAGAAAAATGTCTGGATGTGGCACATGGGGATATGGTTTAGTAGTGAACACAGTAGAACTGGGTTATTGGTTGGACCAGATGATCTTAGAGGTCTTTTCCAGCCTTAGAGATGCTATGGTTCTAAAGCTGGTGACCTGAGAAAAACCGTCTGTGGGCTGATAAAACAAAACTCTGAATGATGAGTTGGAACAGGTATGGTAATGACTGGCTGTGTGAGACAGGTTTCACATACACTTGGAAGAATTATTTGCCTGTCTTTCAGGCTATCAGAGAAAGCCTTGAAGTCTTCAGGAGTGTATCTAGGAAAGCATGATGATGGTGAACCTTCACCTTGAATTCAGTGCTTTTTGTGTTTTCACATCACTAAACATATAGATGAAGATCCATGAATGTGTGCCCAGATACAGCACGTGTCTAGGGAGCAATAAATCCATGTAGGAAGCTGTGCAGCACAGAGGATGAAAATAAAGCTGAATGGCACCTAATTGTGTGATAAACTATTGACTAAATATAAATAGGGAGAAGACTGAATTTTGAAACGCTCCAGTTGTGATTTTACAAAAGCACATTTTGATTTTCTCATTGCACTGTTATGCACCTGAGCACTGGAGATGACCCAATGAGTGTCATATCACACTCTTCTAAGTGAACCATAGCATCCCTTGACTTCTGCATGCAAAATGAAGCCATATCCACAATAAGAACTGTTAACTGTTTCCAATGAATAATTCAGCAAGCTCCAGTCATGAAACCCACAGCAAGCACTGCAAGGAAGATGAAGCATTTTTGCTGCCCATCATTATGTATGTTCATGCCACAGGGATTTTTCAATTATTGAACAGTGTAGAGTTGCCTTTGTTTGTAGAAAATGTCAATTTGAATTGTGTGGCTTCTACACATCCATTTATGTTTGCCAAAGGCTGCTTAACATTAGCTTGGCTTTTTACTCCTTTGCCACATGAAGGTGCAGATCAAAAATACTGAAAGATTACTAACATTTTATGAAGCGTCTTAACTTGGATGCTTTAACTGTCAAGACATTTCCAATAATTTCTTCTGATATTTTCTTATCAGAAAAAGCCCTGTTGACTTTGTTTTTATTCACCAACCAAACCATTATAAACAGCCACTAATGTTACAAAAGTTTAAGTGTCACAAGTAACAAGACATGAAAGGTGAAGTAGCTACTCTTAAGTTTATAAGCTTAACTGGAAAATGTTGCTGCTATTATTTAATTCATATTGAAATTCAACCCCCAGCTTAATAAGGAGCTTCTTTTCAATTTACAAAGGGTATGAGAACAGTGCTTTGTGCAACAATATTTTGCATACGGATATCTGATCTTCAGTTTGGTGAGGCAAATGATTTATTTTAGCTACTGATGACAGAAATGAAGCCGTTCCTGACGTGTGAGCTTGGAGGCAAGCATCTACCATTTCCTGGGGCACCATCAAGAATGGAAATACACCTTGGAAATTACTGTTATATGTATTGTGTGGCAAGAGCCCTTGCATTTAATTTATTTGTGAGTGATGAGAAAGAAACTCAAGTTTGTTCTATAATTATACCTGTGGTGTAATCAATTCTGTGCCTGCTTGTACATCTGGTGTCTCTATGTCCTTAATTCCTTGGGTTCCAGGATTTTAACAGATTTAGGTTAACAGAACAGATTAGTTTCTGCTCAGAAAAATGAGTGGACTGGTAAGACAAAAATGGATCTGAGGCATGATGTTGACCCAACTCCTAGTCTGTATCACAGCAACACATGTGACTAACGCTCTCAGGAGCTATTCAGGAAGGAATTTTGGAAAATGTTACATCCCCCCATTCTACCCTGCTATGGGTAGAGCAATGTCTGTGCTTTGATGTGCTTATGAGCACCCTAGGTGGGGATCTGGCAGTCCCAGGGACTCCCCAGGTAGCTTCTGCTGCATAATCAAACAACTCCTTCATAGGTGAGACTCTTGGAAATAGCAGAAATATTTTCTGCAGATGCAGAAATGGTTACCATTGCTTGAACAATTCAGAGCTTTGGGTGTAGTTTAGATAATCAACAGCAATGGATACAGTGCTGATGCAGAGGCCCTAGCAGCAGAGAGTCCTGTTGCCATCCACACTACAAACAACCATCCTGTTCAAGAGATTTGAGTCATCACACAGCCATTGCCCTGACTCAAAGGATACTCACACCTATCAATGTGATAAGTTTTCAAAATGGGCTTTGTTTTAATCTGTTTTTTTAAGCACTCTGTCCATGTCTGCATCACCTGAGTGCAATAGGATTGAACATACTTCACTCCTCTGGGTGGTTTTTCCACTGGATCAGATCAAGTTTGTGCATATGCTACAAGTGTTGTGTTAAGCAGAGTATTCTATTAGTCAGACAAGTCCAACAGATCGTGAAAACCACAGTTTTGTAAGCAAACAAGACAGAAAAATGTGAAGCGACAGGTTTGTTGAAACGGGACATCCCAGAAGGGTTTTCTGTTTCACAACCTCTGTATCATCAACATCGATGTATCATAAATCATACTCCATAGCAAGCCACTGTCAACAAAGCAAGGACAAAAATCACAAATAGAGACTTTCCTGGAAAGTCAGCCTTTCCTATTAATTTAAACTTGTAAGCAATCTCCGTAGCCTGAAACTGATCGCTCTTGACATTGAATCAGCTGCTAAGCATTAGGTGCCAGATCTTCATGATCAGCTTCTTGAGTAGAAGCTCGCAGAATAGTTCCTTTCAAAGACAATCCACAATTTCCTAATTGTTTAATAACTGACGTGGAGCAAAATTATTCCTGTACAGCTGAACACTGTTACCTTTCTTAACTCTAAAATAAACTTTGAAGTTCCCAAAGTGATTTAGTTCTCATTGAGACAAAGTTAATAATTAACAATGTTAGGCCCCTCAGTGAGACCTGAGACATTTTGATCATGATGAAGTTTAACTGAGCAAAATAAATTCTAAAACACG
This sequence comes from Pardalotus punctatus, assembly GCA_013400915.1. NCBI lineage: Eukaryota > Metazoa > Chordata > Aves > Passeriformes > Pardalotidae > Pardalotus > Pardalotus punctatus. The sequence goes on along the minus strand of VZTX01017802.1, from coordinate 251,004 downwards.
AATGCAACAAAGTTTTTCAGAAATTATGGTTAAATAGTTCAACAATTTTGTCTGAAAAATGAATTCTCAAATACAGAACTACTTTTATGTATGCGTGTCCACACATTGTTTTGTTTCGTTTTTTTTTAAATTTACTTGATGCTCTCTCAGTACTTTCTGCTGAAGAATTATTGGGAAAAGCCAGTGAAGGAAAATTCAGAAATGAACAGATATTGTTACATCTAAGAATTTCCAGAAGCTTTCAAAGACTCTACTAATTAACACACTGCAGCAAAAAATGACAATGCAATTGACCATTAAACATCATATGCCATTTCTATTTCTAAATGTATTTTTTCCCCAAGTCCTGCTGCCTGTGCTATAAACATTAGAAATGCATACTTCCCCAAAGACACTTGCCTGATAACCATCCATCACTGGGTATCTGTGATAGGCATTATGAGCATCCAAATCTACTGCACTTGCACGCCAGATGCATTCCCCAGACAGGAATGTGTGCCAGCACACATCCCGATGTGCTCTGCTGACCCAGCTTCCTTTTTGTGAACTGCAGCCAGGATCTCTGCCCTTTACCTTCCCCATCCTTCCCTGCAGGGACACCTTAAGTGAGAGTTACTCCTTTAATAACTGGTTCCTTACAGTCCCCTTAACCTGAGCACAGTGAACAGAAGACAACCATCACCACAGGCTTTCCTGAGAGAGGCAGAGCAGGATCTTGGACCAGCATCTCAGGAAAACTAACCCAAAATGCCATTAAAGCAAACTACAGTGTTAAGATCTCAGGTTTGCTGTGGTGGTTCTCATGCACACAGTTCTGCTTTCCCTGTATGAGTGCTTCCTGGCAATCTCCAGCTTGCCGAAAAACAATTATTTTCTTATATGATACAACAATCAGTCATTGGCCACATTTCTCCTTGGAGAAATGCATTTGAATACACACTGTGTCTGATGCCATAACACCAATACACAAGGAAGAATTGCCACCGGAGTTATCCACCTCTGATAGAGTTAATTTAACTCATGGTATGATCCTCTCTAGACACCATTTCCTGCTGTCTGATTATCGGTGTATTTTTCAAAGGTACAAAAGAACAGTGCAAAGGTATTAGTGAAGGGACTCATGATGAATATGAGGTCGTGAGCAATCACTGTGTCCTGCTCCTGACCTTTCTGATAATACACCACTTCATAACTCAGAGGTATTTATGACATCCCCATTACCGAAGCCCATTTTCCCACTTCTAATTTGCATAAATCAGATTGACCTCTTATGCATCTGTCCTTCCACAGACATTACGACAGTACTACTAAAACATGTTAAATAAGGTAACTAACAAATAATAAGCTTAGTCTTTAACAAGCTCAGCTGTAAATCATGATTGTATCCTCCATGCTTCAGAAAACAGTTTGTCCTGCCACAAGCAAAGCAGCTTGTATTCCTGAAAGAAATCTGATTTTCTATGTAGCTATAAGAAAAAACACAGAGCATTTTCAGACTCCAAATACCCCAACTCTGTTCTCAGCCCCTGCAGACTTTGTAAGCCTGGGGAATCAGCTTCACCTCCCCAACCTTCAGCTTTCCACATACAAATCTGAGTTGCTATTTCCCCTCTATTTTCCTTCAGGACAGGATCCTACCAAGCCTGACAGAGCTGGTTATTCCAGCCTCTGACGTCCCACACAAGCTTCATGTTTAAGCTGCACCAAGTAAAAGTGCCAGTTTCAAAGACAGTCTGGCTTCAAGACAACATTGTTCCTGTGGGATCTGACACAGAGCCACAGGATAATTCAGGCTGGAGGGCAGCCCAGGTGTCTCAAGTCCAGGCTCCTGCCTGAAGTGGGGTCTGTCAGAGAGGGTTCAAATCCTGAACGAAAGTGAGGGAGAGGCTGCAGCACTGCTCTGTGCTGGGAGAAAAATAAATACATGGTCCTGCTGCTTAGGCAAAAACTTTTAACAGTTGGATGTTTTGGTCAACGCCACCCTTCACCCAACCCCTTTTGCAGCTCTGAAACAGACTTTGCATGAAGGTGCAGCTCTGAATGAAAAGGTACATTGCTAACAGGAAATACTGTGGACTAAAGTGACTTGGGGACACTTTCAGAGTGGCCTGACATGGCTTTGGGTGGTGTTCACCACAGTATTTAATTTGAAAATTTGTGCAACAGCAGCAACACTGTTCTTCTGTTATTGGTTGTCTTCTGTCACTCTTCTATTATAAAAAATGTTGGCTCTACCATCTGACCTCTCTTATCTTTCTCTGGCTGCTCCTTGAACCTTCAGTGGTACGGAGCCTTAAGGACATAATGGCTCGCCTGAGACAGCTTCTTTCCTACAGAGGCCCATTAAAAAGCTCATGCATTTTACTGGGTACTTATCATGTCCTCATGATATATTTCTCATTATTGTAACCTGAAATTTCATTTCCATGTCAATGGCTCTCAGATCTGTCTTAGTGATGGAAAACCCATAAACTGCTCTATGTTTCCAAGTTGCCTTTGGGACAAATAAAGACTGGATCAGTCAAGGCTTTCATTCTCAAATGCATCCTGCTGAGGCTTCAAATGGGTGCTGTGTGTTCTCAGACTTGATCCCTCACCACTGCCTACATATACTGATGCTTCAAAAGCATCACTTGAAGTCTGAGCAAAGATCATGTCTGCAGGGAGAAAGCTCATACGGAGCTGATATTCAATTAGCTTTTTAATTGGGCAGACCGTGAGAAAGATGAGGCTATCTTTCAGATCACCGTGTTTTTTCAACCAGGTGTCTGCCAGCAGCTTCCATAAAATTGAGCCTCTGGACATGATAAGAGCAAGACTCACGTGGAACACCAGCTCCATGTAAAATGAACTGACTTCTTTCATCTGCATGTTTGCAGCATGGCTGCCACAGAGCGTTGGCATGAAAGATGGTTCAGCAAGCAGACATAGCAACTTTACTTGCAATAGGGAATGCTAAAGGAGGAAAGATTAATTTCAAGGTTATGGTGCTAATGTGCAAAACCTTTTTAAGGGATAAATTCTGACAGTATTTGCAGTTTCATATCTGGGTGTAATTCACTTCCGTTATTGATGGTTTAGGCAGTCACTCCTCCTGAGCCTTGACATCCATGTGTCTTAGCAACTGCATCTTGCTAGATTTGTGTTCTGTACATAAAAAGCTCCCTTGGGACTTTGTGCCTCTGAATAAACACTTTTATTTTTGACTCCTGAATTTTCTCTTTCTATTTGCCTTATTTTCCCCTTTGGAATGGTTGTACTTGGGATATGCAAGTGCAAATCAGGCTTGTAACAAGCCTGTGTCATGCACTGGAATAAGCAGTTTGGCAAGACTGAGCAATGAGGTTCATCAAATAAAATAATAGCACTGAGGGGAAGGAAAATCTAAAACAAAAAAACCCACACAAACCCACATAGCCATTACATATATGTCTCAGATTTTGGGCTTATTTCTTGCCGTTGCATTGTTATAGGTAACTAATTGCAAACATCCACACCTTGGTCAGAAATGGTTGTGGAGACAAAGAACTTAAGTTTCCATAGCAGTACAGACATGGTAAACACAGGCTTCTGAGACACATGCCACACTCTGGGGCAGTGCCACTTTCTACCAGGAAACTTAGGTCCAGCATGCAATGCAAAGACTCCATTGGAAAATAGATTTAGTCCTAGTTAAAAGAAAAAAATCCCAAACAAACAAACAAACAAATTTGATTAAATGTTGTTGAGGTCAGGTTTCCACGTATTTCTAAGGCCCGAACTGAAGTGCTGTGTAATAGGATTTATATTAGAGAGAACTTCGTGCCAATGCTGACCAATAGGACAAAGAAAGTTTGCATCCATGTAAAAAAAGGGTTTTTTCAAGCCTCTGTTTTTTTATCTGAACTTATTAGATGCTGCAAAGAAGGGGTTTTCCTTTTTCATCAAACACAGTAAGTGAGAATGGGAGAATCCTTCCCATTGTTCTTGTTTTGTTTTACACATCTCTTCAAGTCAGATCAGGAGTGTAAACAGCCCACATTGTTTCTAATGAAGCCATGAGCATTTTATAATGAGACAGAAAAAAATCCTGATTTATTAATCAGGATAAAAACCTGACTTACTAAAATTAGCAATTCTGGCTTTAATCTACAGAGTAAAAACTCGAATAATGTGTTTTTATGAAGACAAGGATAATTACGGTATAAAAATAAGCAAGCAGATCTGCAGGTTCTCACTTGAAAAAGTGAAAGCTGTTTTAGGCCTAAGCAGGTTATATTTTAGAGGATATTTCATTCCAATATTATACTAAGACCAGTGATTTATTTCATCCAGGGTCAACACTCCTTGCTGCCTTTTCCTGAAGAGCAGGGATCACATGGAAGGTTGCTTTCTTGCAGGCAGACACTGCACAGATGGATTATTTAAATGTGTCAGAGATTGATTCTTAAAACCTGCATCTTTGCTTTCTCTGCAATCAAAACTTATCATACACCTCTGAGCTGATATTCTGTTTAAAATCTTGAAACTGCAAAATCTTATGATTTTGTCCTGTTTTTTTATTCTATTACTTAGCAAATTGCCACACTTAAGCAAGTTGTTTTAACCTGCTTTCAGGAGGGTCTGCATCCGCCGCAAATTCAGATTTATAACAAGCGTGATATTAATTTTCCTCAGTCTCAGCATGCCTGAAGAAGGAAAAGCCCAAAAAGAAGTTACATGAGTTATTAGCATCACCACTTTTCACACGGGCTCTTGTGAAGAGAATGGCTCTTTTAAAGAGAATGATGAAACAGTTTCAGAGCCGTCTTGCCCTGCCCACACGATGCACCTCAGCATTGGGGTGGGGGGAGAAGTGGGGAGAAACATAATCTCAAAGACAGAGATGCTCAGCCATTTCAGAAACGAGGACGCAGGTTTCAGCTCTCAAAAAGACTAGTGCATGAAAGCCTGGTTACAAGGGAAAGTGCAGACCTTTGGGACAGTTGAGAGACCTATAGCACCTCCAACAAAATATGGATAGAATGCATCCAGATGCTAGAAAATAATCCTGCTCTGTTAGTACATTTTAAGCAAGTCTAGTCCCTATGCTTCAGTGTCAAGCTGTGCCAGAGACTTTGTGCCCTGGCCCCTGCAGAGAAGGAATAAAAAGGTCTAATATCTCTCTTCCTTTCAGGATCAGGAAAAATCATCAGCTCCTGAAAAGACCTTACCAGAGCAGCTCATACGTAGATGTCTGCTTTAAACTCAGAACAATAGCCGAAGGAAGGAACACAGAGGCATAACAAGAAAAGAGAGGAAAAAGAACTAATAACATTGTCAAGATCAAACACAAAGTTCATTGAGTCAGGCCAGAATTCATAAGTTGTGTGCAGAATCCTTAAATACCTGCAATGTCATGAACCTACTACAGTAATTTTGCCACTATTATTTTCAGGCTAAGAAGAGTCAGCAATGTCACCTGTTATCATCCAGAGCTGTGATACATCCCAAGAATATCACTCCAGGCCCAGATGGGTCATTTTGTCTTCGCACACCTCCATGCCTCCATTTATAAAAAAACCCAAAGCCTTAATTTTTTAGAAAATTTGAATTTTCCTCTTTATCATGAAAAATGTTTACATCGCTAGGCAGCAGCTACTGCAGGTGGGTAAAACAAAGTGTTCAGATTTACAGTGTCACAGCTATCAGAGCTAAATTATTGCATTGCTATGATCTTCACAGGACAAGAAGCAGGTACAACAGAGAACAATGTAGTTGTTCATGGGACTGTCATGATGGCTAGTTCAGGTTAAATCAAAAGCCAGAGAATACACTGTATTGCTAATTCTTTGACAACATTTCCCAAGCCACTTGCTAGCTTTAAAAAAAATACCTTCTGTGTATGACTAGGAGCAGAAGTAAAAGCCTTACGTATTTCTGTGCTAGAGGTAAGCAAAACTGGATTCAAAGGTTGTGTTTGTTTTCTAAAAGGTTATACCCCTTCTTCAACTCAGTTTTCCCTGTAGAAGCAAAGACACTTACCTGTACCACAAACAGACCTTTACAGCTTAACTCAAGCCCCAGCTTAAATAACAAGCAACTTTCCTTAAATAACTGAACAAGCAAGTAAATACCTAAAAATTATTATTATTACTATTATTATTAATAATAATAACAACAATAATAATGATGACAGTAACAATAATCAGCAAACCCCCTCCCAAAAACAACAAAAAGCCCCAAAAGGACAGCACCATCTGATCTATTTAGAAGCCTTTTTTGCAGCACCTGTTGCAAATTGAGGTCAATTTAAATATGAACAGAAGGAGCCAGAAAGGTAATGGGTCTCAAGGGGAGTGAATTATGTGGCATATGTTAATCCTCTGACTTTCTTAAGGACTCAAATCCACCAGGGAGCACAAATTCCACCCTTGGCTCTGCTGTGAATTCAGGGCTTGAACAGTGAGTCCTGCTGTGTGCAGCAAGGTGAGCATGGAGACGGACCAGCATCTCTGCCTTTATCCTTGCAGCAGAACAAAAAATGGTAAAAGTTGAGAATGCCCAAGACACTGGGATATGTGCAGTTTCTGCTCCAAACAGCCTTGTTATGCCCAACAGGTCACAGTGGCCTCATGGAAATATCTGCACAGTCAAACAAAACCTTACCAGTATCTTCTGTCATGAGAATATTGATTATTTTGCTTGGTTGGTTTGAGGCTTGTTTGGGTTGGTTTTGGGGTTTTTTTGTTTGTTTTGGGGTGTTTTTCATAATTCAAAATCTCCAATGTGTCCTGCATGATAAAGGTGGCTATAGGCGCATGAATTTAATGAAAAGAAGACTATGGCATTTCAACCAAGTCTCTTGCCAGAAACGCCAGTAAAATGTGAAATGAGGATGATGCTAAATTTGAGTCCACAAGGCCTTCATTATACAACTTAACAGCTCATCAGTAAACCACTGTTGGCCAACCACCAATGGGGTTGCCTGTGCTGAGATTTGGTGCCAGAAGTTAAGAACAGTAGCTTTAAAACTGTTATTTTTCTCTGGGGAGAGCTGCTGTCAAAAGCTGTTTCTGACAAAAGCTTTTTCTGTCAAAACAGAGGCTACACGGTTACATAGGCATTAGGACAAGGTTTTATTATTATATCTCTTTGATGAAACTTAATGTCATGTTCATGCTCTTGGAACTGAAATTTTTCTGTTTTCCTAGGAAAAAAAAATATAAAAGTACTTAAACAAATTAGGGATTTAAATTTGACAAAGGAAGCTGTACTATCAGGAATTCTCCAGCGGGCTCCCCCACCTTCTGTTTTCCTGAGGCTCCCAGGACCCTAGCAGGTAGATGTGTCCTGAATACACAGACTGGGTCTTATCCACTGTGTGTAGAAAGTAATGCCATGCTTGGCCAGCACAGCAAGCTGTGCTGTTCTGTCACCGTATTCATAGCATGAAAAGAGAAAAGCAAGACACTGAATAAAGGTATTAGCTGTGCCACTTACACAGCATGGACCTCACGGCATGTCACCATTTCTGTCTCTAGAACAGAAACAAAACCACACTACAAAAACATGAATTTCAACCCATTCATATTTCTGAAGCTTTTTTTTTCAGTCGCCAGAAGAAAGCCTCTATCTGAGAATAAATTTTGCTTTCATTAGGTGCATTACTGGCAGCAGGAGTGGTTCTCCTGGGCACCAATCTTTCACCAGCTTTGGTCCATTCAGGAGGATAAACTTGCACCTGTCCCCTCCCTGGTTCCTGCTGGAACAAGAGGGCTGGCATCCCAACCCACATCCCCAGCTCCTCGCCCTCTCCCTGTGCCCCACTGCTTGCCACAAACCCACTGCCAGGTGTCAGAGCAAGGATCACTGCTGGGACAGCCTGTGGAAAGGATCCATTGCTGACAGAGAGCAGAAAACAAGGAACAGATTGACACCTCAAAGAAATTACGTCGGGGGAAAAAGGACTTTATTCAACAACAGCCCATATGATAAGGGTCTGAAGGATGGGAGAAAATCATTCCCACCTGAATGCTGTTGTCTGCCTAGTGGCTACACAGGACCACGGATTTCACCTAAACCAAGGATTTTCCAATCACAGTAAGGCAAGCTGAGAGGGCCATGAGACACAGCAAAACATGAACAAGGACAACTCTCCACACATTCAGATTTTCCCAGTTCCCTCACATGTTTAACCTGGGACAGGAGTCAGCCTCTGCTGAATTCAGGCTGTTTGGGGGGGCACAACTGCTTTGGGTGAAGCAAACAGGGATGGTAACGCAAGAGCTGCCACAGCAGCACAGACTGGAGCTCCGTGCAAAACACAACACAGGCATACAGTGCATTTCCTAATCACAGATCAGTGTTTTCCACCGTGTGTCCAAACACCCTGGGGCTGTCAGTCTGTTGACAGCAGCAGCCTACACATGTATTGGGCTGCACAAGCTGAAGGTTCCCCCATTCCACCAGAAGAAAGCACATCCGTTTCCCCAGTCCTAGTGCTAAGGTTTACCTGCCTGGCTTCAAGTGCTTTCCTGGTTACACTGTAAGTAATTCAGATTTTCTTCACTGATCTGTGCCATGGATGATGTTTGAAAGAGCAAGCCATCCTCTTCTTTTGTCAGCTTGTAGCATATTTAATCTCCCACTATCTCATAAAGTGACAGTTTGATTATAATGTAATTACTTTTTTTAGTGAATCTACTGCATAATTTTATTTTCAGATGGGTTTATGCTCCTTATTTTTAAGCTCATTATGAACAAGAAGGCTGCACAGGAAAAATACGAAGTAAGCTGCCTCTTTTTTTTCTTTAAAAGGTGAACATTTTGAAAGCCCTACGTTGAGAGGGTAAGGATACCAATGTCATCATGGTAGAAAAGATTAATTTCAAACATGAGAGCACAAATGAGCTTGAGAGCCCTTTAAGGCATTTACATGGAAATTGAAAAAATGTTTAATTTTCATTGCTTGGAATTTGGTGAAAGCTAACAGGCTGAATAGCTTCAATATCTGAGAATCAAGAGCAAGGATCAGCGAGCCACTGCAGACAACCATGGCAGGGATAGTGCCCGTTCAGAAATTGGTGAAATGAAAGTCTTTTTTGTACAAGCCTCCAAACCTCCTGTGGCTGGGTACTTGCCAAGGAGCTCGTTTGCAAGTCAAGTATTATTTGTTGATGCTAAGAAGCACAAGCTGATACATTTTGCCAAAACATGTGACAAGAAAATCCATGTAAATCTGCGGTGCTTTGCTGCAGAAACTGTGGTTCCTCTCTGAAAGCTGTCTTAGTAAAATGGCACCCTGGGGTTTCCTGTTTATTGCATCCAAGTGACATCCAAATCAAACATGATCAGCTCAGACACATGCGATAATGATTTTTTTAACTGCTGCTTCTATGAAAATAGAAATAAAATCGTACAGTCAAGACAGGCTTTCTGGCTTACACGTTGGCAGCGTAGATCCTACAACTGCTATTTAGTCAATAATCCTATTTATGACTCAGAATGCAGTTTCTTTTCTATCATCCTATTTGCAGTTTATTGGCAGTTATGGGAAAAAATACATCCAGAAGAAAAAAAAAAAAAGCCAAAGCAAATGCACTTATCCCAAAACTGAAATCAGATCCTCATAAGGGCCCATTTTTTAGCAATGCTTTTACATCTGCTCAAGCATTTGCTGATTGCATCTCTTCTGTCCCAGCTGAAGGTGCAAGGCAGTGGTCTTCATTGATAACACACATTTTCTTTTTCTGAAGTGGGAAATTACTTAAATAAGAACCAATAGAATCCAACATTTTACAATATGGCTGTAAGACAGAAGCAAGAGATACCGTGAATACATCCACTTCTCATTGTCATTTTGGTACTTGTGGCACTGCAGATGTGTCTGGATAATGGTGACATTGGAAATCTGTGACTTGTATAACTTACTGGCCCCACCAACCAGGCTGCAGCCTGGGAACAAGGGACCTGCGGCTGAAAACTCCCACATTTCACTCATTGCAACATCTCAGGCCTCTTCCTTTTTGACCAGAGGTTGCTTCAAAACATATTTGCTGAAAATAAGCAGGTTATTGCTTTAGAAATATATGCACACTGATTCCTTTTTTCAAAGTGTTCTTGCCTCACTTTCCCACATTTCCAAGTTTTAGGCTGCTGATAAGCAACCTAATCTGCTGTAACAAGAATATCACCCGCTTTTCATGCAGTATCCATCCTGTAGTTCTCCTGGGACACTTTAAACTAGCGTGCAAGATTTTGGTATTCCAGGCACGTTTCTACCTTATTCTATTGCCTTGCCACAGACCTCAGTACACCACCTTAATTGTTCATTTGTCTGGGCCTGTCAATTCCTCCATTTCCGCAATCCCACTTCGGTATGAGCCTTCTGTCAGGGGGTGGGAAAACTCGGAGATTATCACATAGCACAACATCATTTATTTAGTCTATCAAACAGGAACTATTGATTCAATGAGCTTGTTCACCAGTGAGCCCGCAACATTATTTTAGCAAGAAATACTTTAGCTCTACACAAGAATCGGACCCTAGGAATTTGGATAAAAGATTTGAAACCCCATTGCTTTGCTGTTACCTTTTTAAGTGAAAAAATTAACACAATAATAACAAAATCTAGACATGTTGAGAAAACAAAAGCGGAAATCATCTGAGAGAAAAATCAGAGATAAAACCAACTTTTATTAAAGCCTAAAAGTCCCTGAGGGCGTCACGAAAGCTTTTGAATAGATGAAGAGTTTCTAGTAGTTACAATGAATTGAAAAAATGCTGTCAACTTCAGGTTTGCCACAAAATATCTTTTTCTAAAGAAGGACAACTGAATTTTAATTTTTTTGTTTTTTTTGAAACCAAGCCATTGTCTTGTTTAAATGACCAGGATCTGTGTACCAGAAAAGCTTTTTTGTATGGTATTTTCAACACTTAAGAACTAAACCCAAATACATTTTTAATGTTTTCTTTAATACACCCCACCTGAATAACCTATTCCCTTCCTCTTCAATCAACTCAGATGAGCAGTTTTTGCAGATGAGACAAAGAGCATTAGAAAACCAGTGTCACTATTACAATTACTTTCTTTAAAAGCAAAGCAACTAGAGGTTGTCAAAGTTTGAAGACTCATCATGCTTGTGCACATTCAAATTTTATTTTAAGGTGCACAGTAAGACTTAAAACATTGTCCCTGCAGAGACCTCCAGATGCCACTTTCCTTTTTTGTTCTCTTTTGGCACATATTTAGGCAATCAATGATGAGGACCTTTTCCTGTTCTCCCACGAGAGGTTACTGTACAGCCCAGGGACACAAAGGCTGACAGGAGGCTGTAGAACTCCCAAATCCACCAAACAAAGATTTTGCAGAGGAAAGTCACAGATAGGAATGGATAAGGTAGCAATAAAGCTGGGATCCTCCTCCTTATCCAGCACCACAGAGCAGCTCTTGACTTCAACTTGTCTCACTTTTGCCACCTTCCAGAAATACGAGTCATAGCTGAAGTTGTCTCCTCATGTATTTAACTATTTATTTTGTCGCCGGTCGTGTGGGCTGGACCAGCTGACCACCAGGGATGGTCAGCAGCTCGTCGGCGGTGTCTGC
>VZTX01017802.1:188300-239431 GCA_013400915.1 Pardalotus punctatus | reverse complement strand
GAAAATACCATTATGAACTGAGGGACAGGGGGAGCTCGACCCCTCTCTGGGGCAATCTACCTGCAACTCTACCCCAGGGGGGTTTTATTCTCTAGGTCTCCAGAATTCCTCAGGGGGGAAGAAACTCTCTGGGCTTGAACCACCGCTACATTCTTTCTTTGATTTTGTTCCAGGCTAAAAAAGAACTGAATTGAGAATTATAATTATCAGGACAAAAAGAACACTTTAAAGTAGCACTTACCAAAATTTCTATTTTGAAAGTGCAAAGGATGCATCTTGAACTAAGGCCACAAAATCAGTCTTTCAGGACATAATCCAAAGCAGTCTTCAGCTTCTTCATATTAATATAGTATGAGAAACTTACTCACAAGTGGCACAGGAGTAGATAATTTTGCAGTTGTGTTTTCCCCAAACTCAGAATTGGTCCAGAGGTCAAAGACTTATATGACTGAGAAGCCATCAAGATGGTGACAGTTTTACAAATCAAAATGCTGCAGTCTCTGTAAAAAACCAGCTCCATCAAATGAGAAAAAAAAAAAAAAAACCAAACAAAAAACCGCTGTCAAGAGTCTTATAACATGATTACATTACGATTTTTTTAATCAATACATGGTATACAGCCCACTTAATTCAATTTGAGAAAAATTTAACTAGATTATACCTTAGCAGGATGACCTTTTAGGTCATTTTAAACTCAATTTTTATATGTCCAAATAATGAACTCTAGAAGGTTAAGAAATTAGCACTTCAGAGTATGCTTTATTGCAATCAAAGACTTCCTGAGAGGAGACTATTGTACTGAAATTGTCAAAATCCTGTCTAGATAATAATATAGACAAGAAAAACCCTAAGAATTGTTATCTGCTATTTTCCTCTGGCAAGATAAAAAAAGGCACAGACAATGTGCTAAAAGAAATGCAGACAGTCATTTCCATTAATGAAAAAGCTTATCCCAAAATGGTTGAAGGAATGTAAGGAAAAACTAAAATAATAATTTTCTCAAGAAACAACTATAAAACAAAGAAAATATAAATCTGTATGATGTTATTTGAAATATAAGTAAATATTTTCCACAAGAAATTATTTACTCTTTATTCTTTTCAGTCATAAATGATTGATGTCTTTGGATTTTATTTTTTTCTATGTCAAAAGCTTTACTCTGTGCTTTTGTTTTGATCTTTAGGGGAAACACATGTGCAAATCCCAGCATTTCTGTTCCCTCTGGCTTGCACTTGCACACACGGAGAGCAGAGTGGAAAGAGAATTAAGAGCCAGCCTGCTGGAAGGGAGGAGCCCATCCTCTGTGTGTCAGTTTGGACAGACTGGTGTTCCAGGCACTCATTTGAAACCACCAGCAGCTGAAATGCCACTGGGTCCCCAGGAGCTCTGTTCCCAAGCTTCACCCTCTTTCCTCCCTGAGGATTTTGTTCTAACTTCCCTTTTTCCTCAGGGAAACCCACCACATTTTGTCCTCTCCCTGAGGATGGGGAGAATTGAACACTTTCCCACCACCACAGTCCTTCACTTACCAACAGGCCACCGTGTCCCCACGTCCAGTGATGTGTAGCTGCTGGCTCCAGGGGATATTTTGGGTGAGGAGCAGCTGCTGCAGCAGAAGCACCAGTGCCTTGTCCCAGTGGGAGCCAGGGTGTCCTGGCCGTGACTCCATGTGACCTGGGCAGTGCTGTGGCTCATGGCTGTGACCCAGGGGACACTGCTGTCTGTCACTGTGGCAAGATGCCATCGCTGCCCCTCAGTGACGAGTGAAGGCTGATGGACACTCAGCTGCCGAGGAACAGCCTCACAGGACTCCTCGGGGAGCCACAGCCCTGCCACTTCCACTCGGGTCAGCCAGAATGGCAATCCCTTGCATTACCTTTTACAGAGAGAAAATACCACCTATAAACTGTTTGGCTTTTCCTGGCTTTTGAGAAAGGCAAGCTACTCCAGAGCTGGTATACACTGTACAGGAAGAGCCTCTGGGAGCTCAGGGAGAAGGATGGTTGTATTCCTGCGGGGACTCTCAATGGAAACCCCAAAAAGCATTAAAAAGAAGAAATTGTGGTATAATCCTTCCATAGTACGGAAAGCACTACAACCTGCATTTACCATGAATGCTGTGTTGGGCTCCAATAATGTTCTTTTGCTAGTGCCCACAGACAGCCTGTGAATCCTCTCTGGCCATCAGCCTCATTACTGTTTCTGGAGGCTCTACTTTCCTACTGCCTGATGCAGTTGCATGTGGCTTATTTACATTTTCTGTATGATGAATGGTAACTTTGGTTATCCAGAAGAAGGGCAATTAAAAATAACATGAGGCCAACCAGACAGAGATAAGTTAATATTAAAGCATCTGGGCAGGCCAGGTGGTTGCAGATATCACTGGAAAGGTCTTCAGATTAAAAAAAAAAAGACAACAAATTACCACCTTGACAGATTATTAAATGTTTAAAGCTTCTGGCAATAAGAGTTGCTAATAAAGAAGCAGTGTAAACCAGAAGACAGCAGCAGCAACAGTAATTATACAGCAGAATGATTAAAAAGCACACAGCTATAATGACTTTAATCTACTTTATGAGAGAAACTCAAAGATCCAACATTCAAAAAAATAATCAATTAGGGAGCAAGGGAGATAGAAAAAAAAATCTATTTAAACTGAATTCCTACAATCAAGTGATAAATCAGTCATGAGTAATTGTAGGACTTACTGCAATTCACCATGTTTTGATAACACTGGCTACTCCACCAGAGACTAAAGAACAACTGCTCAGTTTTTCTGCATCCAAAGGGACACCACAAAGCAATTTGTGAGAAACTGTTGTGCTCAACAAATTGTGCTGCTTAGCTGGAAGAATATCCAGCATGACCAAACCTAAGATCCTGGTTTGGAGAACTTTTCTTATTTTCACGGCAACAGTGTAGTTTCAGTTCGGTGGCGCCTAACAGGCACACTCTTAACCACTTAGCAATAGCTTGTTTAATTTCCTCTTCCTGCTCTTTCTTGACGTTTTTCCTCTCCCAGATACAAGGTTCTCAGCCACCAGCTAAGGAAAGGCTGTTCTTGGACATCTGCCATGTCTCCTTTCTGCTAAAGGCCAGGGAGTTCAAAGGAACAACAGGAGGAGGATGCATTGGAAAACCTGACCTGATTCCCAGCCCCTCCTCTCCCAAAGCTCCGTTCCTTACAACAGAATTTGTGTGTTTTAATGTGATATTTCACTCACTCCTTCCCGTTGACAGCCAGGCAGGAGGATCCACCTGTCATCACCTCCTCTCTCCTTAGCTGCAGAGCTTGGACAGCCTGTGCCTTTTGGGAGGGTGTCCTCCAGGCAGGCACACCTGCTCCTGGCTTGGAGTGGTGCAGAGATGAGAAGCCAGCTCTGCCCCAGCCGGCTCTCCCTGCTCTTAGGAAATGATGGTCACTTGGATAAAGGAAGAGCTTCAGGTCGTGCACCCTCCAATCCAGCCCAGGGAGGAGTGGGCAGCACCAGACCAGGCTCTCTGTGCCCTTGGAACTGCCCTGCTCTTCACCTGCTGCTCGGAGAAACTGCCCTGGGAAAGGAGTTCTTTTCGCTCTCACTGGGACCTAGAGCTTCTGGCAGGGAAGTGTCAGGAAAGAGAGGCAAGGACTGGTGTGGGCAGCAGCCTGGACTTGTGTCAGATTGAGTGTGCAAAGGAAAAAAACCTGTATTGAAAAGTTTCTACATTTGAGTAAAAATCTGTATTATTCTAAAGGTAAAACTATGTTACTCTGTTCCCCTATTTATCTCCTGATTCTCATTCTAGTGAGATTATTTTGTATATTAAAAATCAGGGCCTTTCTAGATCTTCTGATTTTATTCCTGTAGCTCTTTCCTCCACCCTTCCATTTGTAAAAAAAAAATTGAAGCATAGAAAAGTTGACACTCTCAGCTGTCTGCTTTAGAAATATTGAGAAAAATCCAGTAGCTCTCATCCCACAAATCAATATAGACATCAATATGTCAATATGGAAAAGATCTTTTAACATTGTGGAGTTGGTCTGACATACCTTGTTTGCTATTACCTTTTTCAATGTCTGTGTGTTAAGTTAGGATGAGATACCTGCTCCTTCACCTTGATGAAATGCTTCTGAGAGCAGAGAATTGGATTGCACTAAAGGCACCAGATGCAAGGACTAAGTATGAAATATAAATAGCAAGAACGTGGAGCAGATCACATGAAAAAGCAGTCTGTGTGTGGAGATAAAAATTTAATTCCTCATTTGCTGCTTTCCTCTGTAATTCCTCTTTTTGTGTTTTAAAGAAATATATTAAAGAAATTTTTAATATTGTGATTGAGCACCACAACTTTCTGTAAAGTAAGCATTATACCACCAAATATTTTAAAAATCAATTTCAGAAGAAGGGAGAGATGAAGCAACTCAGTAAGGACTTAGCTGTGCCAAAGCTGCTTTGCTTCTCAACATCTCCCAGGAAAAAATAAGCATTGATCATTATCACCATACCGTCCCTCCTAATTTGCTTACTGTTCAAATTTCAGAGTAGGATGCAATTAATTAATATGGGCTGACATGTGCTGTGTTTTCAGACTTAGTATCTATTGACAGCCACTTGACATTAATTATTTGTATTATTGACCTCTTTGCATCATAGAAAGCTCTCTGGAGAAAAGCTTGGGAACATGCCAGAGGTGGAGAGGCAGAGTTGCTGAAGGCAGGCAGGGAGACGCTGCAGTTGCACTTGTGCAGACTGGGAATGCAGGTGTTGCAACGCTGAGCTCAGGCTGCTGGAGCTACTGCTGTTGTTTTCACCAGCGGGGCTCAAAGCAGCAGAAAGGCAGCCTCGGTTGTGTTCGCATCCTTGCATAACGTGATCCTATCTCGCTTGGGGATGCGCTTGTGGCACAAAAGACAGTAGGACACCTCCTTGCCATGTGCACATGGAAAAGCAGCCTGGCCCACCCCAGTGAGGGGTTCATGGGCAGGTGAGCTCAAAGTTAGGCAAGTCCCTGAGGTTTCCAACAGAGGTGCATACACACAAAATTAGCAAATAAAAGAGTCAAGCAATAAAAAGAGCTTTAAACTTCAGAAACACCACCAGGGAAGTGGAGTTCTAATTGTAGGCACACTGAATGACAACACAGAAATCAGATAAATCTGAGTTCCACGGCCACAGGCAGAGCAGTGTGGCCTCAGTGAAACCAATGGGGCAGATACCAGTCTGAGGGCAGGTGTGGGGGATCCACACAGCTCCACAGGGGTGATTCCTGGACAGCAGCAGCCAGGAGGAGAGCAACCTTGACATAACTTGGGACTGTAAGACCTGCAGCTGTCTGAGAAGGCTTCACCCAAAAACTCATAGTGCTGGGAGGAAACTACCAATGATGAATCTGCCTTAGGCTGACCATCAGCCTGATTACACAGCAAGCCAGGGACTACTAAGAGACCTTGAGGGCAGGAATCAACTTGAAAAAAACTAAGAAGGTATGAAAATTTGTGACTGTGGAGAGAAACATGGAATAGGAGAGTGGTGGTCAAAACTCAGTTAGAAATTCAGCAGTCATAAGCATTTTATAATGTTTGAATGTCTAGTATTGTATTTACATTGTTGATATTGACCCTGAATGTGTTTTGTTAATTGTTCTTCAATTATTTTTCATTAAAAAAAAAAAAGCAAATCAAAATGCTGGGATCCTGATTTGATTTAACAACATAAATTGTACAGCTCTTTTACTGAGAAAGTAGGCAAAAAAAATGACACACATCACATAGAGAGGAATGTAGGTATCAAAGAAACTGCACAGAGGAACTATTTCCTGCTCCCCTGTAGGTGTTGAAGTTGGGGTGAGCACTCACCCAACGCTCACATGCTGCTGAGAGGCAGTGAGCTGAAGGGAGGCAGGATACCCACATATTTTTTGCTTTGCCTTGTTCAGGAAATAGGCCAAAGACAGGATCAAATAAGATTAAGACTTTTCCACTCAGAGAAAAGTTCTCCCCTTAATGAATGATACTAAGAAACTCAGCTTTTCCCTCACCACATGCATTATGTTTTAAGGAAGGTGCAAACAGAGCAAACTTAATACCAATACAGGATGCTGCTTCCCAGCCAACAACACATCCACAGAGGACAGGGGCCACCACTGCAGGCACCACTGCTCTCCAGGCCAGGGGAAGCCACACCCCTGCTTTTCATGCTGACGGCTGCTTCTGTGAGCCTGCAGCAGCAAACAGAAAGGGAAGGCAGCTCACAGAGCTGTTTAATGGTGAAATACCTTACCAATGTGCACCAGAACAGATTTAAAAGCTTAAAGCTTTAACAGCTGTCCTTATCATTTATCAGTTACACCCCAAGAAACCCAGCAGCAGAGCCTTTGTTTCCTTCCCACCAGACAACTCTGTTTCCTTACCACAGTCAGATCCCAGCACACCCCTCCTCTCAGTTTGCTTTAAGCACGTGATGCAGCTCCCAGAGGTCTGCTGTTATCCTTCCTACCCCAAACCCAGCCTCAAATGTTCCCTCTAAGATTGAATGCACGTTTGTCTCTGGTGGCCTCGCTCCATTTCGCGGCATGCTTTGATTGCCAGAGCAGCCAGCTGGGCCAGTAAGTTAGAGAAAGACATTGTTCCCATAGTAACCCATTTTCTCTACCCACTCATTAGATTAACACATTTCAGATCAAAAGTACACATGAAAATGTCTCAGAAATGATAGTCCAAGGCATTGCTTAAATATGAACTAAATCCACCTCACTATCTGAAAAAGCACTGCTTGATACCAGAGCATGCAGCTAAAGCTGCAATGCTCGTTCTGCTGTCCTGCCTGAAAGTTATCAAAAGCATCTTGGATAGTTCATTTTGTTGCTAGTTGGCAGACAATTGCTACAGTACAGAAACAAACAGGTGCTGCCCGCTATCAGATCAGAGCTACAGCCAAGCAGAGAAGTTCACTGTCTCTGTGCACTCAACATTCAGATAACGTTTGCAACTTTGCTGCAGAAAAGGTCTGATTCACACCCCCAGTGGAAGCAAATCTCTTATCAGTTTCGCCTTCCCCAAACTCAATTTTGTTTCATTTTTAGTAGTCCAGCATGAGTTGTCTTAATGGAAGTCCAAGCCCAAGGAACAAATTCATACATCCAGACAATACAAAAAGCCTTTGGGCTGCTTCTGCTCCATCATCACACAGCAACTCTGCCATGCACCAGAAAGAACAAGGAAAATAATGATACTGCACAGACCCTTTGCCACTGAAGAGTTCCAATAACACCTTCTGGTAAAATACAAAGGACATGGGAGTAAGGAATGAGAAATCTGGAGCTTTAGATAATGTTTCCTTTTTTGCTTTTTTCTTTGCCTCCCCAAGTGCAACTCTGCAGGTGGAATATGGGCCAGTTCTTTTGATTGCCCTTCTTGCCATTCATCTCGCCAAACTGATTTTACATTTCTCAGGGGGCTTCACCACATATACATGTATTTATGTATATTTACACAATACCTTCAATGTATACTGTTTGTGAAAACTGTGGTTGCTATTATGGGTCCTGAACATGCCTGTAATGCTTCTGTAATGCAAGCAGTAACCATGAGCTTGCTAAAACCCTGTATTAACCCTTTGCCAAGACCCAGGTAAAGACTATTTACCTCTAACAACATAATTCAGAGACTGACTTTCACTGGCATTTTCATGTCAATGTCCACTGTCCATTTGTGTCTGAAAAACAGGATTTTCCCAATGACAGCCTGCAATTTTAGCAGTCTGTTCAAATCACCAGGAATTGAACTTGGTTTTTTTTTTTTTTTTTTTTTTTTCTCTACACCTCTCCTTGTCAGAAATCTCATTTGTCAGCTGTGCAGCCTCGGTGCACCAGCTCACCCCACCGACATCTCACCTACCTTTTCCTTAGTACAGCTCCTCACAAAAGTGCAATTTACAGGTGACAAAAAATAATTCTCATCTCAGAAAATTGCCCGAGAGTTCTGGCAAAAATTCATAAAAAAGGCGTGATGTATATTAAGAACTTAGATGAGCTGGTGCTGTTCATAATTTCTGATGGCAAAGTCAGTGCAACCATTTGCCTGGTGAGGTGGGGGAAAACATTATGTGTGTCCCAATTAAGGTCTCTCACATCAGGTGAGACACCCTCACCTAATATCTTCACAGTATTGACTCATTTTAACTTTTTCTTCATTTTCTTTTATCTCATTGGCTCTCTGACTGTCCTGCCCTCGTCTGCTCCACTTCGACAAAGAAAGGTGTCACTGGATTCTTGGAAAATAGCTCACATTGACTCTGCAGTGCTGGATGGTGCATGACTGGGTATTTGCTTTTGTACTGGGGACTCTGCTGTTCTCTGTCACCTGGGGAGACTGAAATTTGGTCCTAGTTTTCAAGTAAACTTCAGATGAAAGAGACTTTGCCTGCTTTGTTGTGCTGCAACCTTAGGCTAGAGCTTTAAAATATATATAATTTTGGTCATTAGAAAAACTGCAGCCTTTTCCCTGTCATTCTCTATACTTTGTGCCTCATTAGAAACATGAGGGGCATACAGGCACTCCAACATGATGGAAATGTCAGCCAGAAGTAGTACATTTTGAGTGTTAAAATGTACACAGTAAAGTGGTAACTGAACGTAAAGAACAAACCATTTTCCTCTTAGCTTCTATTATTTTCCATGTTTAAAGTATAGTAGTCAGAACAAAATCACAGACTTTTAAAATGATGAAAGGAAGCTGAGTAGCAAAGCTGGCCATGAACTTCATAAATTCCTGCTATTTAATATCTACAGCTCACTGGATCTTCACAAGGAAATACATGTCAGCCATGTCACTACCCGGGGAATAATCATTCTCTGACACTTACCTTCCTGCTTCTTTTCATCGGCAGAGGATAACTGGTTAAGCTGCCGTGTGCCTATTGGGGAAAGCTAAATACCCTGCACTCCCAAGGCAGGCAGGCAGCTCCTGATCTGTGTAGCAACACAGGGAGTGAAGGGACACTGCCTGTTCTGAACGAAGTGCAGTTCCCTCAGGAAACATGCTGCTGTTCTCAGGGCACCACAGAGGGGGGTCATAGCTTTGATCACCAGATACCAAGGTAACATTGACTGTTTTTCCTCTCTCTCCAGTCTGATATGTTGCTTTGCTCATTTTAAACTCCAAAATCAAGAGAAGAAAGACAACTGTTTTCCCCAGAAGTTGGCAAGCACTCACGCTTGCGTGAACTCTTTCTCTTGCTTCCTTTTACAAAAGGAGATGGCCAGCAATTAGAAGGCAGGCGGCACTTTGGGAATAATTTTACTATTCTCTCTGTTTCAGTATTTCAGAAGCTTCCTCTCAGTTAAATTCCCACAAACAGCAGACGAATGTCCTTTCAAGTCTACCTCTGGACCAGATTTGGTGTCAGTCACACATGTGAATAAGTGGTGCTTTCTACTTTGCAGGTAGAGAGTAACCTACTACACAGATTTCAAGGTTAACAGAGCTCTTTAGGGACCCTGAGATTTTACTACAGAAGGGTAAACTCCACTACACAGCGTGTTACAGGCTGAGGAGGAGGATAACCCTCCCCAATGTTTCTGAGGTGGTCATTTTTCAACCCTTACTCTAAATGTTGGCGGGGCTAGCTGGCACACCAGCCCCAAAAGGGCTCCATTTTTCTCACAACCTTTTATTTTTGCAAATACAGGGAAAACTCCAGCTCCCTTCTTTTAAATCTCTCTTTCTCCTTGCCAGCCTCATCTCCTGCAGCACGAACACCTTTTTATCCTCTGAGGCAAGTGAAACACCTTTTTATCCTCTGAGCCAAGTGATTTTACAGCTGGCAGACAGGAATGGCACTGCACCCTTGTTTCAGTGTCTTCACTTGTATCACTGATTTGCACTTCCTACAGCTTTACTTCAAATTGCTCTTGGCCCTGACACGACCTGCTTATTTGTATTCTACATTTAACTACACACAGCTCCTAATCAGTATATACATTTTCTTTTTCTTTTTGGTGCAATTTTCTTTTTTTTTCTTTTTCTTTTTTTTTTTTAAATTCTTATTTTTATTTTTTTTTTAAAAGTAGACATTGCCCGAGCTGCTCCCTGTAGTTAGAAGTGTCTCTGATTAAAATGTCATGCTCTGGTACGTGATGTTCTTGTTCAGCCCCTGGGATCCATCCACAAAGCCAATCAATACACCGTGCCGAACACAGATTACAAGAGGTGCCACCCAGACACCTTTGTGCATGCAGTTGCTCTCTCTCCCTGGCAGCATTCCAACAGCCCTACAGACGGCAGACACAGCATAAGGGCGAGTAAAAGCGGTTTATTGGCAGAGATGTGCACTGTCACACAAATTGCAGGCAGCTGCCCTAACACATCCTGACAAGGAAGCTCTGATTGGGCTTGACACCTACATGATATACAGCTCTCCAACCATGCAGCTCCTAAGGGAGTGCAGGGGAGACCTTTACCCCAGGAGAGACGCAGGTTAACATGCCAGGAGTTAGTCAGCACCGCTGGTCTCTTGTTAATATAAACAGCAACTCGCCTTAAAGAGGAAAGCACAAAGTGACCTTCACCACCTGACAGCCAGCAGTCTTAAATCCAGCGACAAGCACAACACAATGCCTTACAAGTCTCAGAATGGTTTTTAAAGAGAGATTGAACATAATAGCCACCTCCCCCACCGCTATCTCAATTCAGCCTTCGACTCTGACTATTACGTGTTCTCTTGCTAAACCTTCTGTGGCGATTGCTCCAGCTGCCTGCGGGCTGTGCGAGCCGCACAGCCGGTGCCCCGGAGGCGCCCACCGGCGGTGAGGAGCGCCGCGGGACGGGGCACACAGCAGCGCCGCTGCCCAGCGGAATGCATTCCCCTCGGAGGCTGCCAAGGGCTCCCGAGCCAAACGGCCCGGCAAACTGCTCCTGCCCCCGGAGAGCAGCCGAGCCCGACGAGAGGGAGCGGCCCTGCAGATGAGGCACAAAGATGCTGGCGACTCGAGCACGGCGGGGCTCGCAGCGGAGCAGGCGGCGCTTGTAGGAGCCTGGCTGGTACAGCCTGCCGGCTGAGCCGCTCTCCGAGCAGCTCCGCCAAGGAGTCCTGGAAGAAGAAGCTCCCAGCGAACCGTCAGACAGGGATCCGCTGCTCCGAAACCAAGAGGATTTATAAAAGGAAGTGCTTGAATTTTAGTTACTTGTTTACTAAAAGCAGTTTGAGCGGGGCTGAGTGATTTCAGGGGGTGTCTGGTTGTTGCAGCGCCCAAAGGTGTTCTGGACCCTGGTGTTTCTTCCCTCCCCTCTTCTGACACCAGCATTTCCTCTGTGATTGTTGCCTATATCCTTATAAGCTGGTTTTCACCTTTGTCTCCTAGCACTCACGATGTAAGAAAACATATTCACAGGTTGTGACATTTTTTCTCCAAACTGCCAACTACTGACCCATCCCTGTTCCTCCGCAAGTTTTTAGGATGAGAGACTGGGTTTCACAAAATGACACAGATCAGCTTTATCAGCTGATATCAGCCTTCTCAAGCAATAAAGTGTTGTTTTTTTTAAAGCTGTAAATCAGCAGTGTACAATGTGTGACACTGCACTATATTGTAATACTGTGCTAATATTGTAATAACTCTCCAAAGTGCTCTTCCATCTTAGAGAATGTTTCTGAGTTGGCCAGTGACAAGTGTCACATTAGGAACCTCGACCACTGTAGTGGACTGCAAAGCTCAGTTCTGATCACATCTCTGCAGAGGAGCCTGTGTCCACCACAGAAGATCGCAGCAGCCCCACACTGTGACCCAGCTTCCTGCAGTGAAATGCCTTAATCGTGCTTCTCAAGCTCAGCCTGACAGCTTGTAACACACTCAGGCACACTTGGCATAACCTTCCACTTAGCACTATGAAAAACCTGAAGTTTGATAAGATTACAGGTGCTACCAGCATGAGCCATCAGCTGGACAGCATTTTTATTCCAATTTACCCAACACACAGAACCCTAGGAAAAGTCTCTGGTTTAGGTTTACAGAAAAGCATTTCAGGCAAGCATTTCATTGGGGCTTGGTTTAATTTTTTGGATGAATGGAGGGAAAGGGGATAGACAGGAAGATGCAAAAAGAGCATTAGGAAGCTGTCAGCTTCCCTTCACTATGATTCATGTGGTCCTGAGAAAAAAGGTAAAATCTTATGCTGAAGAGTAATACAGCACACCAAGATGTGCTGTACAAAGTCATCTATTTTCGCTCTTCTGTTGCTTCTCAAGTGACAGTCACTTAATAAAGAAAATCTACAGGATCTCTGTGAACAAGTACACTAAATGCACAATTACATACATTTTATTTCCAGTCCCATCACATCTATGCCATTGCTCTTCAAGCTTCTCATCACAATGGGACCAAGCACCTTCCGGTATGTTCTAATATGTTATCATTGGTTCCCTGCTAAATTAATCATGCACAGGAAGGCAGCTTTTGAGTCATATTCTGTACTAACAGTCATTCAACTTCAGAAGAGGAAATTCCATTAACTAAAACATATTTCAAGGTAAAGATCAGGTTGGAAAAATATAAATTATTTTGATGGCCACTTGGCCAGGTCTGAAGCACATTTTTAAATAAAACACAGAGTACCTCTCAATCTTCTTGTTTATCAATCACCAGAAGGAATAAATATATGTTCCAAAAAGCACTTGTTTGGCCTTAACCCTGTAGTTTGACATAATTAATCTTTTGAAATGCATCCTGAAGAAACTACCCAGGATATCTGGGATACATACTTTGAAAGTATGAACTCCCTGTATCTTTACTAAATGTTTTAAATCCTGATTTTTAATTGAGTACATTTAAATGGCATTTTACCTAGCTGAAAGAACAAATTTAATTTTGCTACTGAAGACTTACATCCTTAGACTTTTGAAGTTGTCCATTATACTATGAAACATCCAGATAAATCCTAATGGAGAACCACAGTGTTGTTCTTTTTTTTTTTTTCCTACAAAATGTGCAAACACCAAACACATCCTTACCCTCTAACAAAAGACAAACAGGAACAAAAATCCTGTCTTTGCCCCTGTGGAAATGGAGGAGAGCAGCCGGTCGTCTGGGGCTATGAGGTGGTGCATCTCCATGTCACACCTTGCTCTGCCCCTGACCTTCTAGGTGGCCTGGGACACTCACTTCTCATTCAAGCTGACAAATCAGTGTAGGAGTCAATGTCCCTTACTAGAGAAGCAACTTTTGATCAGTTCATGGAGCCTCTGTTTCAGCATGTGTGAAACACGAGCTCACATTACTGCTGGGCTGACAAGCCTGAGAAAGCCTGAGGTACTGCCTTCAATACGGGCTGCTGTAACCTGATGCATAAAAAACCCCACTCGAGCATGAACGGCCTTTGCAAGGCCACCACGCTGTGCTCGAGCAGCCCAGCTGCCACCTACCTCTGCTCGAGTGCAGGGCTAAGCCCGGACTTTCTCCTGTGCCTGGAGTTGCCTTCTGCTAGGGAATACAGGGGAAGCCACAATCTCAGGCTGACACCAAAAGGTTATGGAGTTGTCATTGCTCCAAGTCAACTCCTTGCCCCATCTGCTTCCCTAGCATCTGTTCCCATAGCAGTTCCTGACTCCCCCCAGTGAAGGAAATTGATCTGCTGCACACTGTTGGTACGGAAAGGACAGGAAAGGAGGAAGCAAAATTGGTGCTGTACCAAGCTCGTAAGTATTTTGCAGGCCTTGTTGACAAATCTGTTCTGCACAGGGCACAAATCGCTGGCAATGATGAAATTTTTACCTACCTCTGAGATCCCTGTGGAAGTGCCAAGCACGATTTTCACTTTTCTGGTTCCTGGACGGGGTAGCAGACATAAGTGACTGCACTGGGAGAACAGTCATCTAAAGTAATTTGTGAATACAGTCATATGTGACTTACTAAAGAGCTTGAGACATTTTGATTAGGTCTAATAGCCTCACACCTTAGCAGATGCCACAAGCATGTCAGTGGGGGAAAAAAGCAGAAATGCAGGATGTATATCCTTAGCAATAAAGGGCAGGGTGGGAAATGTAGGAAGAAGCAACTAATTTATTTGGAATGGCTATTATGGAAATAGGGAATAATTTGAAACATAGAATTAGACAACTTGGTTGCACTCACAAGCTAGATTATGTTTTACAAAGGTGAACTTACAAATGCAGACATGGATTAATAATGTCAAGATTGCACAATGAAAATTACTAGAAAGGGCAAAATGAAACCAAGGCCCCATACTTCAGTTTTGCTCACCAGAGCAAATATAATGTCCTGGCACTTGCTAGAAAACTATGATGAGTGGGATCCTATTGATGCCTTTGTAAAGCTGGGGGATCAGCTGGGATATTCAGAGCAGTAGGCAGCAGCAGCAACAGCAGCAGAGTTCAAACATCTGAACAAACCCTTCTTTCTTACAAGTCTGCTAAAGATCGGTACCTGTAATTCCCTAAATTGTCATTAAATAATTCAGTCTTTCCTTTCAATTCTGGACCACGAGTACAGGCACAGCATTTAATTAGTGTCTCAATTATCATTTAAATGTTTGCCCATCAAGTTCAATAAAGATCAAGCGGCTGAATTTTGAGACAAGTGTCTGTGTCATCAGTGATCTCCCAAGTGGTGATTTATTTGAAGGTTAGAAATTCATGCAGGCAGTTCTAAAAACGCAGTTAATCAGTATAAATTCTTTGGCTGCAGACCTGCCCCTGTGAGCAAGTGTCCAATCCATTTGACCTTAATGGACTAGAATGTATTTCACACATCACAAGAACAGACATCCTCAGCTGCAGTCACGAGCTTCAGAGAGGTTATATCTCTAAAAATATGTTCTATCAAGCAATTGTACTGTAGAAAATTAGCAAGTGATTCACTAAAATAACCTAACTACACCAGCTGCTGGAATAAAGATGTAGAAAGGTGTGCAGCTGCAACCAGCTGCAACTTCAAATAAGTGTTCTACTGGTTAGAAATCTGCTTCTCAAAAGAAACAGTCTTAGATTTGCCTGATCTCTTCCAATCATCAGTCATCAGCCTATTTCATGAAATGTTTGCTTCTAATCCCTGGAAGGGAAGAGAGACAGCAATGAAAAATCCTCAAACTCACCACACCTTTTTGAACAAAGATGCATCATCTTTGCTTCTATCTCTGGGCTGCCTACAAAGCCTGCTACTTGCAGAAATGTGTGCATTTTGCTTCAGCTTAGGCAATTGTAGGAACTTTGGAGATGAAGAGAGCAGAGGTCAGATTTTGGGTGTCACAAGCAAGATACATAAGGAATTCTTCCCACAAAGCTGACACACTATTTGTAAACCAAGTGAGTACTGGAAGACCAATGCCAAGATACTCCAAAAAGTTGCCTGGAACTGAAAGCTAGAATTAATGTCTGCTGTCTTTGTCCCCCAACAAATACCCCTACAATAGTGACAATTCAATGAGCAAACATAGTTAAGCTTTCCAGAACATTTTTCAGTGTGAAGAGGGAATGAGAGAACCAAAATCTTCAGTCAGTCCCTAAGACTGAATTGTTGGAGGTCGGAGGGCCAACAAGGACAAAAAGCTGGGTAGACCAAACACACCCAGCTGATCCCAGCACAGAACACACAACAAAGCTCACTGCCAGGGCAGCCCAGCAGGACATCCCTCCACAGCCCTGAGCAGACACACAACTGCAGAACTGAAGGCAAGGGATGCTCTGCCATTTGAAGCCACTCAAGTAGACAATCTTGATTAGTGCCTTTGTAACCTCATATTTAATGTTTGCTACTCTGTCTTTTGCAAGTTATATATTGCCTCAGATTTCAAATAATTGCGAAAATGGCAGAAACATTCAGGAAAAAAATCAGGAAAAAATCACCACTATGAACTCACAAACAACCTCCCACTGACAAGCTGAAGGTTTGTGTTAGGTGAACCAGTTCTGAATTTATCCATTTTCTGGCAGCACCTTGTATGATGTAAGTAGGGTATTTTTGTTTTGGCATTTTTATCCAAAGCCAAAAATTAGATATCATATGGCATTTGTAGCCAAAAGTCTCAGAGACACCCAAGTGAACTGTATCAACTCAATTTCTTTTGTTTATCAGACATGTAATCCTACAAAACAATGAAACTAATTTCATCAAGGTCATCAATGTATGATGCAGATTCACCATGATAGTTTTAGTCCAAGCTTTGTGGACAGAATTCTAAATTAACTGTTTCATCAAACTCTTCAGCTGATGAACTAGCTAATCTACAGCTCCTATCCACCATTTTACATTTGTCTGCTATCACAAGATTTACCTGTTTCAGGCAGAGATTTGTTTAGCTCTCTACAGGCAATTATATTTATTGGAAGCTTCTGTCACAGGATTTTTCCTCAGAATTTTGCCAATTACAAAAGAGGCTTAAAGTTCAGCAATCAAACTCCAGACTAACATTGCTAAGATTACACTTTGTGCTAACGAAATAGAACTAAACCAGCTTGGCACCACCTGCAACAATGATATGAAATTGGGCTATACAAATAGTTGGTTTCTCAGATTGGTTGCTAATTTAAGAAATTTTTTCCCCCTAATTAGAAGGATTATACCTTTGTCTTAAAAAAAACCCAACAAATTAAGACAGGTTAGTTTTGTTGGTGATGAAACAAGCTGCTATATTTCCATGTTGATGATTTTAACCCATACAATGCAAGTGAGATTCCACAAGCATTAGTCACCAAAGAAAGGACAGGGAAAAGAGATTGATGCCTGATGCTTTTTCTCACCTCTCCAGTCAGGTTTCAGAGGATTCAGTGGGAGATATGGGAGCCCTTTTGCTGCATGCTGAGGAGGACATGAATTGAGGTCTCCCCATCACAAGGGAGCTGTAGCTGTCAGTGAATCCCTGCAGAGGTTCAGAGAACCCTGGTCCATTGGCACTGCCTCCTCCTTCCCCAAGGCTCTGAGCTGGGACAGGACTGATTTGTTACCCCAGCACTTTGTTGCACTCTCTGCTGTAATTCCCAGGACACTCAGTTAGGTATGAATAACTTCTGAACTAGATGAAGAACGACGGGATGAAGTGCCAGGCTATGGCACATTGCCAGCTCAGGCAATTACCAGCTGGCATAGGTGTGTACAGGGGAGGAGAGGAAGTGTTTCCAACATCATGAAAAGCAGCACACCAATGCGCTTTTTTTAACCTTTTTTTTCTTTTTTTTCCCTTTTTTTTTTTTTGGTGTTTTTTGTTCAATGATTAAAGAGCTGTAAATCCATGAGTCAGTTCCCAAACATTTCATGTTGAAGTTATAATTGAATCATAGCCATTGTAAAATGCCCTGTCTCACTTTTCATGTGGCATTTTTCTTTCCTACTGGTGTTTGTATTGTTGTCTGAGCACTGCAAGCAAACCTTACGATACAGGAGCAGTGTGACTTCCCCACCTCTCACTGCACAGAAATTATTTTGCCTCCCCTCATCCCCATGCTTGGTGCATCAACAAACAGCTCGTTCAAGATGTCCCATTTTTAGGCAGGGAGTATGACAGAGGTGGTGGAAATGTAAGGTGCTGTAGTTAGGAGGGAAGGAATATAGTCAGCACAAGCTAACCCCTGCTAGACAAATTTTTGGGCATTGCAACCTCTAATGTTGTCTCAGATGGCACTTGAAAATTAAATAACGTAATTGTGGGAAGAAAACAGGGTGACACATTCTTTCCATCTTCCCTGTGCTACCTCTTACCCCTCAGCCTACCCCTCAAAAAATGCCCTTACTTGGGCAGAAATGCCACAAAGAAACTTCCTGAAGCCCAAAT
Source organism: Pardalotus punctatus (assembly GCA_013400915.1). NCBI lineage: Eukaryota > Metazoa > Chordata > Aves > Passeriformes > Pardalotidae > Pardalotus > Pardalotus punctatus. The sequence goes on along the minus strand of VZTX01017802.1, from coordinate 221,673 downwards.
CAATCTGCAGCCCGAGGCAGGGCACCTGTTTGGGTGCAGCCTGGCTCCTGTGGCTTATGAAAGGGTCTGTGCCAGGGGTCCTCTCACCACTTCTGGTTTGCTTCTGGGTAATTAAGCCTGTTGCCTCCTAGCAATAAAGCTGGAGTAGGTATGCAAACTACCCAACACCTCTTTAGCCAGAGAACAGGATTGTCTCTGCTGTGTTTGCCCTCAGGACTGGAAACACAGTTTCAGCGGCAGCCAGGAGCAGGTATTTCCAACTCATCTTGGTATCAACTGTGAGGCATTTTTATCATCACAGTTCAGGGTTCAGGCCTTAAACATACTTACAGAAGGAAGTTAAGAAACAGTGCAACATCCATATCTGTGTAATTCAGCTCCTGTATGAATATGTGTATTTGGGAATAGAACCCAGCCCCGGCAAGACAGCTCCTATGGGATTTCTAACACAGGGAGCTGATATTCTGGGATAACAGGTACTGAGCTCCCAAAGGAAAAGGCAAAGTGCAGATATGCCAGCCCACCTGCTCATTCATAACTGCTTTTTAACAGAAAGCTGACTGCCACAAAAATCCCACCCTAAATCAGGAGGAAAATAACAAACTTGATTAGGCACTTACACATACTAAGGGTGAATACTAATCTCTGGCTTAATGCATCCTCCCTGCCCCTGTTCTGCACTACTGAAACTTGGTCCTCTCTCTGTTATAGGTGAATGTCTTACTGATGAAAAGCTCTGCCACCAGCATGCTTCCTTCAGCAGAACTCAAAATATTTGATCAAAATAGACTGGTCTCAATATTCTTACTTTATGTGAAGGAAACAGGCAGAAGGAAGGGGTTGTGTCCTGATTTCTCTGCAAATCAGCAGTGAACTTGGAAAAGGGCTCTGGGTCACTCAGCTCTGCCCCAACACTGCAAGGAGGCCAACCAAGCACTGCCTCAGCCCCCGGGCTGGAAAAAGACCCCTCTGTCCATCCATCTCTCTGTCTGTCCCGGATCCGCCCCATGGGCTACAGTGCAGTCCTTTCCCAGGCTCCCACCAGCCTTACCTATCAGCAGCTGGAAAAGCCAAATATTAGTCCGTGGAAGCAATCTCTTTTAAAGGGTAAAGAGAACAGATGTCCATGTGTTACAGTTCTAATATAAATACCAAGTCCATTGCTTCTGTTGCCAGGCATTCTGGTTGTGACTTCAGTTTCCCCACAAAGAGAGTGCAGAAGCAAAGCACAGATGGGAAAATATTAGTTAAACCATAAAAAAAGAAAAAGTTACTGCTTTTTTTTTTTCCCCCCCTCCTTCTAAACAGCATTTCTAGGAAATGCAAATGTAGTTCCAAGCTAAGTGGTTAATATTTTTTTCAAATTCAAATGGAGCGGCGGATCAGATTTGTAATTAGGATTTTAAAGGATGCAAAGTCAAGGCAGCAATCCTTCTGGCTTCAGCAAAGGTAATTACCTTTTAAAAAAATCAATATATACTTTTACATTTATTAAATATGAGCTAAATTCCAGAATAAGTGTTGGAATCTGTTCCTGCTTTTCTAGAAATATTTATTACATTGCAGAATCACTCTGATGAAATCTAAAAAAAGATTGATTTTTTTTATTCCATTTCAAGTGATATGAGCTATTTTTCAAGATTGCTTAAGAGTAAAAATAGGATTTTTCCAGGTACTTTTTAAAAACTGATTTTTTTTTTAACACGAGAGTAAGTTTCCTGATATATTCAGTCTTCAAGGTATTCTATGCCTTGCTAATCTTCTGAAAATATATACAGTCATATACAAAAGATTTAAAGGTACATCCCACAGTATTAGCAATAATAATAAAAATATTTTCTAGCCTGAAGAAAAACATTGGGTGGTCACATGCAAGGATCAGTCCACAGGAGGGACTGAGATACAAATTCTAAAGGAAAAAATAAACGGGGAAAGCAGCAATACACTGGCAAAAAAAGCAGCTTTGACAAGTATAACCAAGACAGCTGTTCTTTCCATGCCAGCAACTTGGGTTTGCAGGACCCAGACCTTTAGTGCTGCTACTTGTACATGGAAAAAGTATGTTTTACAGTTTCTGTTACCCTATGGCCTTTACCTCACAGGACAAGAAATTCCCAGCAAAACAAAGGAATTTTAAAGTTAGTAGACTGCAACCTCAAAGAACAAGTTGAATCAATAAACCCAGCAGTCAAATAAAAGGCTTGAAGTGTAAACAGAAAAAAGTAAAAGTTAAGACCTAAAAAAAAGTTAAAAATTAGTGTCAGCAGATGCATCAGAACATGGAAGAAGTTTGTAATTATTTGCCAACAAGAGGCAGTGAATGCAAACTGAAATACAGGACATTATACGTGAACAGAAAAAATAAAATTGCTTTACGGTGAGGGTGGTCCAGCACTGGAACATGATGCCCAGAGAAGCTGTGGAGTCTCTGTCCTTGGAATCCAAGTCCTGGACAACCTGATCTAGCTGACCCCACCTAAGCAGGCGAGCAGAGCTAAATGGTCTTCAGAGGAACCTTCCTACCTCAACCTTTTCTGTGTGATTTTGCTTAATGGGCAAAATCCTATCCATGAGGCAGCACTTGCTGCAGGCTGCCTGCCTTAGTCCAGTCTGGTCCAAACAAGAGACATCTCCTGCTTCCAAGGCTCATTGGAATGCACTGACTCCACCTCATTCCCTGAGAAAGCAGCAAAGCAATCTTTTTCCTCTAAGGTTGTTTAGTAAGGTCCAAGGCTGACTGCCAAAACGCTTAATTTTTTTTCAGAGAGTGAAGCAAACAGATTTGTAACACTAACCCTTCTCTGGTTCTTCTCTGGGGCAATAAGCTGTAAAGTCATCAATATGATGGTAGGTTTATGCACTGTGTTTGTGTCTGCTCTGTGAGGTTGCTCAGGAGATTATTTACTACCACAAAACATGACTATGTTAAAGACTTTTCACATCACTCCTTAAAAACTTAGCTGGGGATAAAACAGATCACAGGAGCCAAGAAGAAAATTTTTGAGGAGTTAAGCTAGTTTTGGAACATTGACTAACTTGTCATGTTTTCATTTTACAAAAAATAAAAAAAAAAAAAAGAAGTGAAAGGAATCAATCTAAAGGTGAAGATAGATTCTGTACACTAAGTTTATTTGATGGTTAAAGATCAGATATCACATCAACACATTTTGTATATAGATTTGCTTCAAAAACTGCCCTCTATCTAAACATGTTCCTGATAACCTAGAGAAATCAACTGATAAGATTGACTGTTTCAGTGGGAAAAAATGATGAAAAGAAAACAAAATGTACCTATCTCCTAATAATTAAATATCAAAGCCTACAAAGTCACACAATGTGTGTGTGTCTCTTGTCAGAAGGCTGGAAGAGAAAATTTTGTTCCTTTAAATCTTGTTTCTTTTTCTGAAAAATAGTTTAATGGGTGTGATTTCAAAACATACATTAATGCTCTTACTGCAAGTTTATTTCTAAGAGTATGAATAAGTTGCAGAAAGGCAGCTCAAGAGATTTTAAGGGTAGGAGCTGAAGGCAATGACAGCCCAGCGTGTACTTGTGAATGGGAGCAGTGGAAATCAAAGCCTTTGCCTTCTGCTTCATGGCTTGATTGACTTGGCAATTACACAGGCCATTGCTCTGATCTGCTACAAACTCTCTCACAGCATCAAGTCTTATTTTTTAAGGGATTATGTTCCTGATCAGATTTCTTTTTCAATAAGTACCCCTTTTCATCAAGGAATGCTTGACATATAGTAGAGTGAGGTAGAAGCAAAGACAGAGAAATTATGTGGGAGCAAATTATAAGTGTCCAAGAACAAACTGGCAGTATTTGTTCAGGTGGAAGAAAATCATATTAAACACTTGCTGTGTTCCCGAACATCACAGAATGACACATTGCTCTGTTTTATCAAGGCATTGCATCCTTTTTAAAATCAAAGCCATTGACTTTCCACTGTTCACAAATTCAACAGCCACATGAAGGCCATCACTTTGGATTTAAAAGCCAGTGAATCATTTCCACGTGCTCTATGCATTGTTTGGTCTTGCCATCCCTTGGATCACTACAGCTCCTTTCAAGCTACAACTTCTGTACAGCACTTGGAGGTCACATATTCAAATGACTGTGCTGTTAGGGAAAAAAAGATATACAAAGGCTTTAGCAGCCCTGGTATTAAAAACTGAGGAGTGTAGAAATAGATTTTTATTCCTCTTGTATCAGTAAGGAAAAAATGGTTTCTGAGATTCTCCAATAAGAGTTTGCTACAGAAATAGTCCAACATTCTGTAACTGTCTACAAAGGAACATACATTTATTAATCAATCATACTCCTTCACAGCCAAAATGAGTGCCAAAGGCTGACGTGCCTATCGACAAATGAAACAACAGCAGCCCCAGGAATAGATAACTTTCATCTTCCCTTGTGGTCCATGTTGAAGCAATTAGACACTAATGCTTTCTAATGGTACCTGCAATCTATGTGCTGCTCTTGCCTGCTTTGACAGCTTGGGATAGGCAGATTTGAATATTTTTCCTCATTGAGTGAATAAGGAAGGTTTTAACTTCTATGAATGAGATGCATGCTCTTGTTTTAAAGAATAGAATAGACCTTAAATTCTGCTCTTAGGCAGAAAAAAATTTAGATACTACACTATTCCAGTTCCAACAAGAAGTGAGGAAAGATGCTTCTCCTTTCTAATGAAGTGAAAGAAATTACTTTGAGCAACTAATTAGCTAGACCAGGGAACGCTATATCCTGATTAGCCATTGGCTGCATCAGTCTGGGCATCATTTTAGAGGTCAGAGCCAGGGTGTCCTGCTGCCAGGTACGAGGTGACCTCTCCAGCTGCAGCGGCCACAGCACACACACAGCACCGGTGAGGGCAGTGAAGGGCTCAGATACAACAAGGCTTAGATTGCAGTCCCTTATCTCCCTCCTCTCTGCATTCTGTCTGCTTTGTTAACCACCACACAAGACAAGCAAGACGGGCAAGAAGGGGGAACAACCTTGATCCTTGTTTAAAGCAAAACCGCAATGTGCACATGTCCCAAGCCAGAAACAGCACCTGCTGGCTCAAAGGCTGTGACAGTCAGTTCTTGCCTGAGAAGGCTGCAGACTGGCAGAGACACAAGGATGAGCATGCAGCTCCCGAGAGCCCTGGTGACCCCCAGCCTACAGCTGCCTCCCTCCGGCTCAGGTGCCCTCACACCCAATGGTGCCCAGCCAGGGCTGCAGCAGCAGCTGCCTGGCACAGCAGCACCAGCCCTTGGCACACACCTCTCTCTGTACTTTTTTAACCATAACCACATCTTGGAACTGGCTTCTGAAAATCACTGATGGTTTAGGCAGCATCAGGGGGAGAAGCAGAGGAAGAGTTAGGCTGAGGAAAAAAGAAGACAAGATATGAGGCAGCTGTGGCATCACATTTACTGCTAAAAGTCTCACTGCCTTTTAATTCTTCCTGACACAAGGGAGGGTCAATCCTGCCAGGTCCAAGCAGCACTGTCAGCTATTAATTCCTGTGACTGCCTGTCTTTCCTCCCTGCTCTGGATCTCTTTGTCCCTCTAGCCCCTCACTCCCTCCAGGCCCTGGGCCACTATTTTGTCTTGACTGAACCCCCAGTGCCCTGCTGTCCTGACCAGACTCGCTGGGCATCACCTTGGGTCCCCTGATGGAGCCCACCACTGCCCCCAGCTTAGGGCCCCTCTCATACTGGGGACACTCTGCTCCTTCTTCACCTTCAGAGCAAGGTCACCACTGGGCTTGGTGCCTTCCACCAGGCCACTGCAGCAGGAGCAGACCATCAGTGAAAGGGAGACAACTACTCTTTGACTGCTTTGGGAAGCCCACCCGTTCCACTGCAGGATCACCACACCTCAGTGGAGATGACTTATTCCAGCTGAAATGGGCAGCCTAGCCATGGAAAAATCCTTTCTGCTCTCATTGATATCGCTCTCATTGATATTTCTCTCAGCACATGGCTCTGTTCTGCTTCCAAAAGATTCCCAACTGCCTGTCATTTCACACTCTCCTGCCTTCATCTTCTTCATCCTCCCTATTATTTCTTTTGCATCTGACACCTTGTCTTCTTCTATAAAGAAGTATAACCAATTGCATAAGCCTGGTGCATAAATCCCAACTGCAAACACCCCAAGATGCCTGTCAAGATGCCTTGTTTCTGGTATTCTCTTCCTCACCACTCCCCCCATCCGCCCCCAAACCCTAACGTTCTCTAGCTTTCTACGTCTTCAGACAAGAGCTTTCTTACTATCATTTTTTTCCCCCTGGTGTAATGCCAAAGGCCAACTACCTTGCTAGGTTATTAATGGCAATTATTGCAATTACTAATTCAAGAAGAATTATTTTGCAACTAAATTAAACATCTAAAGTAAGGGCAAGTACATGTGATGAATACCCAAGAGCTGTCAAATCTCTGCAATTAGTTCCCTGTTCAGAGCTAAAGGAAAAGCCTCTGAAGCAGCACTGAATTACATTTTATTATTACTATATTTCATTATGGAGTTGGAAAGAGGTTATATCACACAAAAATTATAAACTCCAAGGCTTCTAGGTGCATTTGTTAACCCAAATCTTAAACTTCAAAAAACTTATTGCATATTTACTGACCTTATTATAAAATAGCAATCAGTTTTCATTTCCATTTTGGTCAATTTGTGTAAAAAAAAAACCAACAAAGCAATAAAACCAAACAATTCTGCTGCAATCAAAATGACTTCATTTTTTTCATCTTCTGTTCCCTTCAGCATGTTTAAAGCAATAAGGCTTTCAGCCAAGGTTTCAGTATGCATGCTGACCATGAAAGACAAACACTTATTTTACAGCAGTGTATTGCTGAGTATACAAAACGATTATTCTATTTCCCCTACGAAGATGGAGTTTAAGTCGTGCATTCATCAGAACTGCATACAGCCTCTAAACTGGCCAGGCAGTGGGATCCAAACGAGAAGCAGACATGACTTTCCATCTTATGGCATTGGTTCAAAGCCACACTTTTTCTTTCCTCCACAGAGCACTTTGTAAAAACCTGTTTCAGAGGTGGGTCTTTGCTGAAGGTGCAGCATGACAGGTAAAGTGTGCAACAAGAAAGCTCCATGGGCAGTCATTCTTGCTAAACAACCTCCACTTCCCTGTTTGACAGCTAAGGCTGTGGAGCTGCACCAGATGGGATGGAAATTTCCCCCCTGGGATCAGAGACATTTGTTCATCAACAGAACAGAACAGAACATGTCTGTGCCAGCACAGAGGAAACTGTGCCAAGGGAAGACACCATGGGCATTTGATTCAAGCTCCAGTGTCTGTTTCAAGTGCAGCCTGCACTTCTTTACCCTCCTGTAAGTGCTGTTTCAGCACCACTGCAAGGGCTTGCAAATAAGGCAAATACTTTGTGTTAAAGGTCATCTCATTTTTCACCCCCATCTTTCTGAGCCTGAATCTTGAGCAGTGAAACAGCATTTAAGAGTAGGAGCTATGAGCCCAGCTTTTAAGTGGGCATACTTGTTATTGACCTTTCTATATAGAAGATGAAATAATAGATTATCTCAAGTTAGAAGGGACTTATAGGGATCACCAAGTGCATTTGATATCTCATTTGATGGATTCAAATCAAACAGTTGATACATACATTGCTATACAAAATGTTAAGCATGTAATAAAACAAACAAAATGGTTTTCAACCTGCAGGGAACACCTCTGGCTAGCCAGTGTTGGCTGGAGTAAACCCACACCAGGAAGAAATTAAACAAGTGTATTCAATTAAGAGCAATCCTAAAAGCAAAGTTTTTATAGTCAAGATACTATAAAGGAGACCTAAATCCTTCAGAGATATCAGAAATGCTTAGAACTCCAGTGCTGTTTGTCTGCAGTCAATTCTCAGTGGAGAATTTTCCTTTGGGCATTGTCTGCTAATAAAAGGAACACCCGTTCCATCAGAACTTTTTGCCGTTTCCTGAGCTTTGACAGGCTGGAGAATGATGTCCCCCACAGAGTCAAACCATGTGTAACAACAAAGCCCATATGGCTGAGTTGCATTGTTCTCCTTTCTCTCATCTTTCTCAACAGATAATTTCTGTGCACAAATTTGGAAAGATTTTTAAGCTATAATCCATCACTAAACGGAAAGAAACCCTGTAAAACTCGCCATCTCCAGCCTTACTTAAAGTTCCTCAAAGAGCAAATTGATACCTGGATTCAAAAGAATCTTTCAGGTCACAGCTTTTTAAGGAAAACTTGGCCTTCTGCAAAAATTACTATTCTCCATCTCATGCTTTGCACCTGGTTATTATTCAAGCTGTAGCTTGTTAGCAGGAGGACTTCCTACAGGCTTTTACAGCCTGATAAAGCTCCCAGTATGCATTATGGCCATCACATTAGAGCTGTATAATATTATTAGTAACAGAACATGGAAGGGCAATTTACTGACAAATGACTGTAATTGAATACACATAATCCACCAACAAGGTTTTAAGAGAAAAATACATTACATATAACAGAGAAATAGCATATCATGTTTTAAGAAGCGACTGAAGGCAGCAAGGCAGAGATAACACCACCTATTAATTACAGCTATCCCAGACAGTCTCTTTGCTGGCTTGTTTTTAACTTTCATTAATGCAGACTCCACAGCTATGCCACTGCATGCCACTTTTGCTGAGGCTTTGCTGTCTCTATCATAAGCAAGCTTTACCAAAGTCCATCCTGAACCTCCTGTGCTGCAGTATATGCTGTCCATCAAGGACACGAAGGAAAAAAAAAATTCTTTTTATGGCAATATCTTTTTAGGTGTTTGAACACTACTATTGCATGCCCTGTCAGTCTATTCTTTTGGGTGTATGTGAGTGATCACAAGTTTTCTAGCCCTTGCTCTCTTGGTTTCCTCCTCAAGGCTCCCTCTGACTGATCCTTCCCTTCCTGAAAGTGTGATGTTCAAATCTGGATATAGCACTTTTATAGATAATACTTCTAGTTACCCTACTGACTATTGCATCTTCATTGCAGTTAGTGCAAGTGAAGACAAAACAGAGCTGCATAACAGGCCTTGCACTATAAATTAAATCAGGTCTTGCCCTATAAATTATATTTAAAATATCTTAGCCTCACACTTGAAAAGGACCCTCAGTATTTTGGCAAGCTGACTCATTAATGCTATCTCTTTGTGTTGGAAAGAGATGACTTCCAACAGTGAAGACTTCCCAAATTTTTTTCCCACAGGTTGTCACTCTGTTGGGATGGAGTTATAAACATACTTTTGATCTGTGTTCAGCAAGTATTTTGAAAGGAAATCCTTGTCTTCAAGGATATTTCTGATCAAACACATCCCCAGAGATCTCCAAGAATCATGACTATTGCTTATTTGGCATCTTTACCTCAGAAAATGAGGGGGGAAAGAGGAGCAGCCACAGAGCTGCTAAGTGGATTCTCTGACAACACAGTATTAGCAGGAGGCAGAGGAATTGGACTGCAGATAACCAAACTACCCATGTATCACTGACCAGAAGGAATCAATCACAAAAAATGGACACAGAGCAAAACAGATACTTCACATCATCCAGCTCCTCAGCAAAAGAGCAGGAGATATAAATACATCAGAGCTACTTCCATAAAGAACAATGAAGGCATTTCTGTTAATCTGTTCCCACCCACCCCCTAGTTACAGTTTCCTCGGGTGTCTTGGAGAATCTGCTGCTGAAATCAAACAGATGACACAGTTTCACAGCGATTACAGTGGCACAGTGTGCCAATTCCCCTCGGTCCCCTCACTGATGTGCCCAGTAACTGTCATCTCTTGGAATTTAGAGGCAAGGGTCATCCACAAAGTGGAGCACACTTCATTTCATGTCTTTCAAAACACCATTAGGATGTAATCACTCATCATTTCCAAATAAATCAATCACACCTCCAAGGCTGAATACTTAATGCCATATTTTATGCTTAACCACCTCCCTCTAAAATAGATTCTCTCCAACAATCTGTCTGCAGGAGGAATATATATCGATGTCAGACCAGCTTCCAAGTAGTACTGAATTCATTAATTCCTGTTAAATTTTCTTTTATTTTTTTAATAAGTGTTTCTCCATTATGTTAAACACCTTCCCTTTGCTCAGATTCACTAGACAGATCATTATGACCCAAAGTTCCAAGATATAACCCCCCAAATCATTATGAGAGTATGTATTGACTTTTTGCTTTGGAGCAGAGGCATGTTTCTTTGTTTCTTGTTTTTTATGTTTGTTTCTATCATTCATCCCACATGGGTACAGAAGAATCATTTAATGTCTACCTACCAATTCTAACAAATCTCTGAATAATTCATGCAGTGGAGAAGACCAAATTACCACCTACTTGCACCTGTGGATGCTGAGGGATTAATAATCATTTATAAACTCACTTTTCTCTTAAACTGCGTTCCTGTGGCACCAAACAACACACTCGATCAGCAATGCTGTCAGTTTGGGAAAGTGAAGCAGATGCATCACTGGAAGGCAAAAGTGCTTTTCTAGATTAAAGATAATTCATGAGGAGGGCACACTGTAGATCACCTCACCCCAGACTTTGAGGTCAGCCCCTCATTTCATAGAAGAGCAGCATGCACTTATCTCACAGCTTCGACCTGGGAGTCCATCTCTGCATGAGGGGAAAGAACAAACAGATAAAAACCACAACACCCATGTTGTGGAGCTCAGTATATGGTAAAAAGAAATCAGTATTTTTTTTTTGTTGCCAGTCAGTGAAGCGGGTCTATGTGACCCTCTTCCACACACACACTGAACAAAGATTTTTGCTGTTCCGTACAAGAAAGTACCAGCTCCTGCTGCTAGATCAGATCAATTCCCTCGTGCCTTCTTTGTAAGCAAAGAGGAAAATTTTGTATTCCCACAGTTCTCCTGCTCCAAGAAGGGAGCCTGAAGTGCCATCTCCGTTGTGACAGTGGAGCTCAGGTCTGTCCAGCCAGCAGGGTGCTGCACGATGCAGAGCTCTGTCACAGCACACGGGTCTTCACCAGGTTTTTGTACCAACCACTGCTCATTCCCCATGTCCCAGCAATCACAACGGTGTACTTGATCCAGAGTTGCTCCCTTTTGCACATTCAGCTCACCAGCTTGCCCCCATCCTTCCTGAGGGGCACTGGCATCCCCATCCTGCGAGAAGGGATGCTCCTGGGGTCTCCCAGCCCCGCCCCAAGTTTAGGGGCTGTCCCTGCGGGCAGGAGGGGCTCCAGCCCTGCACGCACGGTGCCCAAAGAGGCACGGCCAGCTGCCAGCTTGGAGCTGCTGCCCCAGCCCCTGCTCCTCCATCTCGGCTCCCCGAGAGCTAAGGGCTCCTGGCTGCACGGACACCGTGGGACAGGCCCAGGCACCCTGCCCGGAGCTCCTCCCGCCCCGTGTCCGCAGGACGAGCCACCCAGGGTCACCACAGCTGCGCCTGGTGCGTGCCCAAGGGCGGCGCTCGGCCACTTGGTGCCCTGACCACTGCCCCGCCCAAGAGTGACCACCGCCCCCCCGGGCAGAGCCTGCCAGGCCGGCACAAGGTGAGGTGCAAAGCTCTGCTCATGGAGCATCCCAGCTCCTCCCTCCGCTCTGGGGTGCCGCGGGAGAGCCATGCGAGGTTCCTGCGCTATTTCCCCGGCTCGCTGCTGTGCCTCCAGTGCCGCCAGCCTCACTGGAAGCTCGGAGCCGGGGACACCACGGCGCTGCTGCCTGCCTCCTGCCGCTGGAAACACGACACAATTGTTCCTGGAGGTGAACACAGAAAGCGCAAATTAGAACAAATCAAATTATTTTGCAAGTTTACCCTTAAATTTATTTCAAAAGAAACTTAAAATATTAAACACGTGGGAAAAAGCTGTCTTCCTCCTTGTTACCATGAGAAAAAAAAAATCTTTATTTCAGTTTAATATTTTTTAAAAATGCCAAGATTTTTAGAGAGATAATCTGTAATATATTTCTTTTGACTACAAGGAACAAGAAAGTATCCAAGTGTCTCTGCAAGCTACACTCCCAGATTTACCTTTTCCACTTACCTCAAACACATTGTCATTAGTCTTCAGTTGTCTACTTTTGCTGTGTTTGGAGATGGGGTTATTTTTTGTTTAGGTTTTTTCTGAGGGGTGTGTGACGTGTTTTTGGTTTTTTTTCCTACCCTATGGATAAAACACTCCCCAAATTCATGATGAGATATTGAGACTATAAGGAATAATTAGTTTCCAAATATTTGCAAGGTAAACAAGCAACATTTGACCATCTGTAGCCTTAAGTAACAACCCTCAGTTTCTGTTAAGTGTTTAAGTAAAAGCCAGAAAAGCTCTAAAGCATAAAAGTGTATTTTCCAAGAAGTCTAAGGCCTTCTTTTATATCCAAATAACACATCAGGCTTTGTTTGCTGCTTAGGAATAGTCACAATATGTAGCTACAAGTTATTTAACATAGCTGTTTACTCAGTAATGTCAGTACCAGCACCCAGTGAAGACACATATGCATGACCTAAATCGTCCTAAAATGTCATGGCTACTGGAAGCTTTTTACAAACAGTGCTTTAATGTGAAACATGCATGCTCTGGAGCTGGAATATTTCTCAAGGAGGTCAGGATCAGCATGAACAGTGCTGGATTGAGTCTCCTTCACCGCTTCTTATTGCCTTATTACAGTTTTGCACCAAATCAGTCATCTGGCTTTGCATAGATTTGTGTCTGGTTCTAGTTGGTGTCAACTTCATGTCAATTCCCAATTCCATCACATGGCTGAAATTGCCCATCCAGAAAAAAAACCAACTTAGCAAGTCTGTTCTAGGAACATCTAGTACTTCCCCTCCCTGCAAAGGAAGCCAATCAACTGTGAGCTAAACTAAGAGCAGAAATTGGCATGAACTATGCAGACTATCTCAGCTGAATATTTTTTCCCCATCATCAGATCCCTGCTTTACCTAATGCAGGAAAATTCTTTCAGACAGCTGTTATTTTTTTTGGCTTCTTTCACACATCACCAGGAACGCCTCCCACTGGGTTTCTCAGGAGATTGCTAAAATAACATAAAGTAATATAGCACAAGTATTCTGTCATTAGTCATTGGGAAGATCATTCTGCCTTTGTCTCCTTCTCTCTGTGATTTCTTTCACTGCATCAGTACAGTCCTTTGTTCTCTGTGAACACACTCATCATTCTTCAACCCTTGTAGTACCCATGTGACAAGTTATTACACTCAAAGCCTTATTATGGGCAAAAGGGGAAATGCCTCAATTTGGGAAGCCAGGAATTCTATGTTAGACTAATTAAAATCTTAACAGCCTAACTAAAATACAATAAACTGTTATTACAGTGAAGTTACAATGATACAAACCTTCAGAGTCCCAATTATCTAAACAATACAATGCACAGCTCAGTAATGCAATCAAATATTCCCATAGAGGAGTGTTCTCTGATGTTATGCTCTGCTCTCCCTTACCCTGCCTCTCTGGCTCTTGAGTGTGACATAATTCAGCCTCAAATATCAGCTCATGGGGAAGGACAGGGGACAAGGGCTGAAACATTTTGTTAGCATTCCCAGTCCTTTGCTAGAAGGATGTTCATGACTGGGTATCTTCCTGCCTTTGCTGAGGATGCCATCAATGGCTTCTTTCTTCTCCCTCCAGGGCCCCCATTTGAGCAATTTAATACATTTTCTAGGACAGTTCTACACTTAAATCTTTCTTCACTGATGTGCAAATTGATATTACATCCAGATTTGCTATAGGTGAGAAACTCTCTCCATAGATTGAATACCTCTTCCTTTCTTCTTTATTACCACTTAAATTGTTTTTCTCAAGCTCTACAGTTTTTTAACAGAGCATGGTTGGGCTGTCAATAGCCTTAGGGCCTCCAGCATCATCCTTTGTCCCCTCCATTGTCACCCCATGTCTCTACTCCTCTATGCCACATCCTCTGCTTCTCTGGTGGCCTCTACTGTCATACCACACCTACACTATCCCATGTTAATTTATGCTATGGTAATAAGTGTTTACATCTAGTAACTGCTTCTTTTAATTGACTATACAAAATTAAGGCAATTCCACATGCTTATACAAAATTAAGCAAGAGCAAAACAAATTAGGCAACAGCGTCCTTGTCATTAAAAAATAATAAAGGAATGGTGCTGCTAAACAAACAAAACCGAAATTTTAGGATGGCTAAGACAAAAATCAGGAAGGGCCTAACAAGAATCAGTCCTGAGGCCTTACAAAGTAAGCAGGTTACAGGGCTATAATGACCCAGACACCCCCCTCTTCCCAAAGCACCATAACTCAAGTCTCTGTGTCCTTGAGCTTTGTGCACAGCTGCAGCCACTGAAAGGTAGCGTGCACTTGCCTGCATTGCTTCCAGTCCCGTACAGCCAATCACAGCCCTTCACAGGCAAAGAACCTGCTTGGGAGGTAATTAAAACATGATGTAGGAAGAAACACCCAACACCCAGCCACCCCCAATCCAGATATAAATTGATGCAAATGCACCAGGTTCTTTAATTTGCAGCCTTTGTTTCAGACAGGCATTGGGTTTGCTTTGGCTGCTATGAGCACAGATCAGACTGACAGGGTTGGTGATTATGGCTTGAGCAGCTGGGAAGGTGGAAATTGTGCATCTCCTCCACAGCAGGTGTACTGCAAACACCCAGTACAGGTCAGTCAGATGGATGCTTCTCCTGCCTGTGCACCTATTACACTCGTTAGTCAGAAAATTATGGTTTTTCTTTTCTGCTGGATACAAGATCTTTAATGTTTGTTGATGTGTTTATCATTTGTACTCATTATGGTGAGGTTTCATTTACATAAGTTGTCATCTTGTTGTGGCCTCATTTTACACAAGTTTGGCACCAAATTTCAGTGAAAATTGTCATCAATTTTGCTGGAATATGCCATGAGAAAACAAGCTGCAACTTTAGGAGAGCACAAAACAAGCCCATGTAACTTTTCACCCATCCACTCAATGTCCATCTCCAAATAGGTAGGAGGGGAAACTACTGGTCTACTTTCCGCTCCTGAATACATGGGCAATATCTAAAGTCTGGAAAAAGCTTGCAGATTTTCTTCTCATTTGCGTAGACTAAGCAGCTTTCTCAGAGACTAAATATAGTGGATCTTAATCTACAAGGCTGTGAAAAGTCAGTCAAGTCCTGACAGCGTAAACCAAATGAAATAGATTTTTTTTCAAGTATAATGTAGTTTAGGGAAGCAGATGTTACCACCTTCTGGCAGAGAAAAAACCCCACATTTTCAGGCAAAACAGCGCCTTAATACATATTGAAGAGCCTGCAGAGTGGAATACTTGTTGAAATCCAGAAAAGTCCAATTTGTGAAAGCAAGTAATTGCCTACAGCTCTCTTTTGAGACATACAAGGAAAGAAGAAAGCCATTGAAGAACATGCCCTTCTGTGCTCAGCAGTGTCTGCAGTGCTACATCCTCATTATGCCAGGCACCACACAGAGTGCAGCTTGTAGAAGACTGAAGACTGTAAGGAGATCTTCTACAGTTACTTGTATTCACAAAACCAGAACAGTTGCTCTGCTTTGAGCTAAACCTATTCACCTTAATCCAATTTATACTTAAATAAAGCTGTCCTCATTCAAGCTTCCATGTCAGACAATCTGATTCCATTTTCAAAGAATTGTTGAGGTGGGAATGAAACCCTTGAGATCCTTTAATTCAACCTCTGCTCAAGCGTGGTCAGCTGGAGTGGGTTGCAAAGGAGTGTCCAGTCAGGCTTTGAATATCTCCAGGAATGGTGGCTCCAAAACCTTTCTGGACCATCTGTGCCAGTGCTCAGTCTCCCACACAGGCAAACAGTGGTGTCTGATGGAATTTTCTGTTTCAGTTGTGCCCAATGCTTCTTGTCCTGCCAATCAGTACTGTTGAGAATAGTCTGCTTCTGTCTTCTTGATTCCCCATCAGATATTTATATACATTGATGAGATCTCCCCAAGCTTTCTCTCCTCCTGGCTGATGATTCAAAGCTCTCTCACAGCCTTTTCTCATGTGAAAAAAGCTCAGGCTCCTTGGTCATCTCTGTGGCCCTTTGCTGGACTCTCTCCATATGTCCCTGTCTTTCTTCTATAGGGTAGGCCAGCACTGGACACATCTCTCTAGATGCAGTTTTGCCAGTGCTGAGCAGGGGAGGAGCACCCTGCTGTCCACGGGACTCCCAGGTCCTTGTCTGCAGAACTGCCTTCCAGCGTGATCTGTGGTTGGAGCCCATGAACGCAGGAGAGCGAGTCCTTGGTTCTCGCAGAGACCACCCAGGTCCAGAGGATGTATCAGTGTCACATCAGGATAATGGCACAAGGTGGCTGGACTAGCAATTGTGCTATACTGGCATCCATTGTCTTTGAAATATTTAATACAATTTACTTTCCTCCAAAGAATGCCAGGGAGCAGTTGGAAATATTTTCCACTCAACTAAAACCGGTTGATCCTCTCTTAAAACTGTCATACTATTCCCATGGTCTTCTGTATAAACTACAGTTTCCAGGGAGTCTGAGAACACCGGGCTGTCCACATGCCTGGTTTACATGCAGTAATGTGAGTTCTTGGTCCAGAAGCTGAGAACATGCCTTGAAATTTCCAACAGCAATAAAAACCACCTACAATCTCAGCCTGGGAACCCTCAAAGGGCTGCATTTAAGCCAAAAAACTTCCCTGACTGGTATGGCATTATGCCCACACTGTGTTTATTTCCTGTGCTTCAGACTCAGATGCAGCACCAGGCTGAAAACATCCATTGCTGACAAAGGACAAAAAGCAGGATTAGTCACATTTGAGCATCTGTTTCCATCCCTTCTTAAACCTTGAGAGCCTTTGAGTATTTGCCGAGTTGTTTCTCCTTTCATTTTTATACAAGTCATTGCTGATTCACAGAGGTGGCAGAGGAAAATAATGAGGGAAGCACACATATTACAATACTAAAAAAAGACCTATTAGTGTAAACAGCCCAGCTGGAAAAAGCAAACAACAGAAACATTATGAAACAGTTTGATCTTAAGTTTCCAGTTGAGCTGTGCAGATCCGCCCACACACTCACAGCACTCACCCTCCAGGACTGTTTGGAAATAATTTGCAATCCACCACATGCCATGAGGGCCTGAGTCCCTGCTGCATGACCCATGTGTACAAAACTCAACAGCAATCTTTTTTTTTTCTTTTCATTTATATGAGAGAAAAATCTGTGCTTTCTCTTCATACTGGTTGTGCTGAGCTGGAGACAAACAAGGTGGAGTGTTTTAGAGCAGCTTCCTGCTAATGAGCTAACATTTCCAAAGTGGGCTCAGGCAGATGCAGCTATAAAAGTACTGTAATTCCAATTCATTGGCCTCTAGTAGAAATGAAGCAATGAATAAGACAGCTGCTTAAGAGTGATCCAAGAAAGAAAACTATGATTAATGTTTGTCTTATTGCCTTATCTTCTTTTTCTCTTTATACGAGGCAACACGCGTGTTCAACATAGCATTCAAAGAAAATATTTCATTACTCATGTTTATTCAATCTACAAAGCTAAATATCATCTGCATCAAACAAATGTGTTCCTGACCTATTGAGGCAGGTGGATATGCAATGAGCATGTTTCCTCTCCCTTCGGTATAGCTCTGGTGTTGAAATGATCACACTTTCCACCCACAAGTCCTTCGAACATTTAACTTCATATGACATCCAAAGTAGTTCCTGCATGATCTAAACCGAACTTGTAAAATTTGCCATCGTTCCTCATCCCCCTCATATAATGCAGTTGTTTGATCAACACGCCGTGAAATAACTACAATAAACCACTGACCCACTTGGCACCTCACCAGCAGGCTGAGCAAGGAAACCTCCCACTGCCTTAGTGCCAAGGTCTCTGCTTCATCTGCTGCTTACAATAACTTGTAGCAATTTTTCAACATGTCAGTCATAACCTGTACTGGGGCCACAGGTTCTTCGGGGAATTAGCTCTGCCTTTCAGGAGCAGCAGCCTCCGAGCACCAGCCAGCTCATGGCACTCCATAACCTCCAGAGCCCTGCGGTCACACAATGGAGTCAGGCTCCTGTGCAGCGCACAGACACACTCTTTCTCAGAGGCAGGTTCACTTCAGCCTTCTCATTCATCTGGGATCCTACCCAATCCTTCAGCTGCTACAGCTGAAAGAAGAACAGCATGGAAACACCACTCTCCAGCAGTAAAAATGGAGGCTGAAAGTCAGGCAAGTCCCATTCTCTAAATGAAGCAGAGAGGGATGCACTCCTTTATTCTAAAATGATAGCTTCTCCATCAAACACTTATTTTGGCTTATTTTCTTAAGGCAGAGAGGCTTCTTTGAGCCCTCTGAGGCAAGCTGTACACACCCTGGTCCCCTGCTAGATAATCTGAGTTAACACAATGCTCACAGCAAAGCCATTTCTGCAGCCATGTATTTATTTCCCTTACACCCATATAAGCAAAAGTGTGAGGCCAGTGTTTGGCAACAGTTTTACTTTCCAGGACACTTTTAAATATAAACTCTCAAAAAAATTATCATATTTTTTAAAGTTTTTAAATATTTTCTCTCTTGTACTGGCATCAACAGCATCATCTGGACCCACACAAGCCCTTCACTTAAAATATCAGCAGATAAAGCAAAGTGAATAGACGCAGCACTTTTTCATATATATAGATTCTCCTAATACTTGGACAGGTTGGCAAATACTTATTTTGTTAGAGGAAGCTGTGCATTTCCATGTTTCAGCCTCTTACGCCAACAACAAATATGCCATTATCACCAGTTACAGTCTTTCCAGGCTCTCCCTCTCCTGTATATTTAACAGATGGAAAAGCAGCTCACCTGCTTCTCTTCTTCTAACCAAGTGACATTTGGGTTTTGTTTCTTCCAGGCTTCTTGCTTGAACTTTTGCAGCTGGCACTCTTTTATTCTTCTGTCACTAGAGGCTCTCAGGTGGTGTGTGACAGCCTCCATCATCTCCCTGTGCCCCACAAGAGCTGACTGAGACATCTGTGTCCCTGGGCCACGTCCTCTGCTCCTCTAGAGAGCTGCTGTCCACAGGCTGTCCCCCTTCTGAACATCTAAACCAAGCCAATGTGTCCTCCTACAGTCTGCTCAGGCCTCTACACCACATTTCATGATACATGCTCTGAGGCAAAAAAATCTCAGGGAGAGGCCTTTAATGACCACTACTACAAATGGAAAAAATGAAATAGAAAAGGGAAAGGAGAAGATGATAACAGATTTTGAATAATCCAATCTGATCATCTGCAGCAAAAATTAAACTTCATGTGCAATAAGCACCCTGGGACCAGTATTTGAATTAGAAGTTTCTATTTGTCAGATCAACCCCTGTAAGAGACAACAACAGGTTTTTACTGACATTTTCATATTGCAAACAATTTTTATTATATTCCCCCATGTATTCCAACAGCTGTGCTAGCAATGCCCTTGGTAATAGACTTCAGACTCTCCAGTTTGTTTCTATCTCCTATACTTAGGTTTGTTGTTCAAACCTCTTGATCTGACTATTGGCATGACTCATCAATTGTTGGCAGCATATTATTATAACAAATCAGCATCTTACAATTAGAGACAATGGCTTCTGAATAAAATTGTTGACTGGAATCCTTTTTGAGCCAGTCAGCAGTAGCCATTAGAGAAAAAGCTTTACCATTTCTAATTTTGTGTTATTGATCCAAAAATGCTAGAGATAAAACACTGCTGGAAAACTTCCTGGAGATTATGTCAATACACACTGAGTATTAATACAATAATTTTAAAGAAGCTAGACACAATGATTCATCCCTTTTAACACATGCCTGGACTTTGCAATTACCTTTTATGATTTCCTTATCATTATTTACCCTAACTGAAAAGCTTACCTTTCTCCCAAAATATTAATTCTAAGTTTTTACAGGAAAATCCATTCCAGCCTGAGCAACAGTTTTCCAAGTAGTTGCTTTAAGTGTTCAGATCTAATTGACTTTGCAACCACACATGCAACTACATGTATGAGCTTCATGACTGGTGTTTTTGGCATGTTCCACTGTGCTGCAATTTTTTCTTGACCCAGCTTCACAACAGAGATCAGTCAATGCAGTCTCTGGATTTTATTGTCTGGAATATCAGCCCAACATAGCCTGTGAGAAGACTGGAGTGACACTCTACACTAGTGGAAGCTGTGGGATTGGGGAGAGGCAGCAGCCTCTAACTTGAGGCACACTCTGGAGGCAGGTTAGCCATGAGCCCTGCCTTCTTTTATGGACAGCATGCTCCTTGTTGGCTGCTGAGTGGCATCCAAGAGGCAATATTACAGCTTCCAGCCCTGGTTTTGGGCATGTTTCACCTATAATTTGGCAAGGCAAATTGTTATCTGGCACACCAAAAAGGTTGCTGACTCCAGGTAGAAGCTATTTTAAAATGCTTTTATGCCAAAATAATTTTTCCCCATTTCCATTTCTAGCAGGGAAGAATTTTAAAGCTCAGTACAAAGAAAAATACATTGCCCTACTGTCTTTCCAGAAGAATTCAAATGGGGATCGAGCCAGCATCTTTCACAAACAAATCTTTGTTTGCAAGCCCAGCATACCAAGCAGTATCTTCAGAGTGCCAGTGAAGATTAATTGATGGCATCACCTTTCCTAACAAGGCAGGAAACCTTCAAAAAAAGGCTGTAGAAATTCTGTGAAATCTAATTTTTCAAGAGTTCATTTTCAACAGCATTGATTATTAATTATTTTAGCTCATACTCCTACCCAGAATTTGCTGTTTGCCAGCTCACATGGTATTAACTCCGTCTACAAGCATTCCTGGCACCCTGTGATACTATGACAAGCTGGGGCTACCTACAGGCTTCACTCCAGCCTCTGTCTGCAGATCAGCCTCCCCAGGCCAGTGTCCTGAGCACACATGAGTTTTAAACGCTGTCAGTCATCACTCAGGCTCAAATGACAGCACAGAAACAATAAGAACACAGAGCTTCATGCTTCTTTCGTCCCACCCCGCCCTTCAAACTACATCATTTAAGATCTGTATTTACTCCAGTCCTTGATGGTGGTACAGAGCTCAGCAGCAGGGTGATGAAAAAAGATGCAGATCAATCCTGGACCTACCCTGCTGAAAAACACAGGAGTACAGATTATGACACACTACTCAGGAGATCATCAGGGCATCTTCCTGAGGGCCTCACATTGCAGTGTCACTCCTGTGAGAATCTGAACATCTTATTTGAGATACTCACCAGCCTCTGGAACACATCTATACCCTATGGAACATTTGTCCCTCCTTCCTCCATGCTGATTTAGGGAAAGGAAACAGAACAGGAACATTTGATGCACAGGGGAAATACATCTTGTTAGTCTCCACAAATGGCAGATTCTAGAACACACACTTGGGCTGTTAAAATAGGGTTTAAAAGAGCTAATAAAAAAAACCAAACCAGGATGGCAGTAAATGCACCTATATCAACTCCTAAACAAGCAGAACGCTAGTAAGCAGGTTCAGACTTCAGTCCAAAAATTGTTGGAACAAACTCACAGTAACAGAACACTGGACAGCAGGATTCACAACAGCAGCATCAATTTTATGCTGAAAGGCTTTCCTGTTACTCATTTACCAGCACTGTCAGCCAGATGCCAAGGCATGATTTCAAGTGTGACATGAAATTGAGTTTTCATGTATTGGATTTTATCTTTCCTTGGCTTTTCTATGCAGCCATCACAACCACATCATGAGAACAGTGACACACACAGGTTTATCAGTTCCACAGCCTTTTGCAGGATCCAACACTTGCACAGTTGTAATTTCTATTCTGAGCCCAAGTCCATCAGTTTTCCACACCATATTTTCCTCTTGATTTAGTCACCAGTTCCAAAGAGGTGGGAGGAAGAAAGACAACCTCTTCCAAAACATCCTTTTTCCAAGGAAGACTACACTGTTTGGATGTTGGCAGCCTGAGCGGTTCCTCAAACTGAACAGTTTCCTTGATGTATACATAACAGCACAGGACTTCAAATGAGCAACAAAGTGCTGGAAGTGAATAAATTATTTAGTAGGAGAGATGGCAAGTGTGCCTTTCAGTAAGATTAATTTTATTTTGAAAGGAAAAAGTTCACTGGAGAAAATTTCTTGAAGGACAGATTTTCTACCAGCCAGTGATTTGTGCAAGGACTGCATTGGTTAACTTGTATTTTAGAGCTGTTGACAAAAGTGGCTCTTTAATGTGCACGGTTGCATGTTCATATTTCTAAAATGCTGCACTGCTGCCATGAGCCCTACTCATGGGGTTCACCATGTCTTCTACAACATTAACCACATACCAGGTTGCCTTGAGCTCAAAGATCATTCTGCTAAGCATAGGGAGAGATAATAGCTGTTACAGATTAAAGCCTAAACAAATCAAGTTAGTAGATTTGTTTCCTTGGTAGGGAAGGAGATTTTAAATCACATTTTTACAGGTAGTAACCTTATGTTCAAACCCAACATCTATGCATCAGAATATATCACCTCCTGGCACTACTGTCCTCTGAAGAACTTTTCTGTAATTTCCAGTGAGTTTTAATATCTTCATGGGGAATAAATCTCAGGTACTGACACATGCTTAACTTTTCTGCCACTGACCCCTGTGAACAAATGCAACAGATCTTCTGAAAGGGTTCAGAAGTGCACATGGAAAATTCACTTTTCTTCCCATTTCATAGTCTTGTTTCCACCTGTCTGTGCATTGTGCAGTCTCTTCTGAGTGCACTTGATACAAGGCATTGTATATCCTGGACAGATTCTCATCTTGGATACAGCAATACAAACCCAAACAAATTATTATATCAATAAAGTTGGTTTACTTTGAGAAGCAGCTCCACTTTTAGCCCTCTAAAGAATCACAGAAGCATGGAGTATTTTCAATTTCTAGTAGAGACAGATTAACTTCTGAAAGTTTACATAGATTAACTTGGAAGATATTTATTGCTCAAGACCCTACTCTATCTCTTTCTTTCAGTAATAACTGGTCGCCCTGGAAGAAACGTTTTGAGGGCCAGTGCTTCCAGTGAGGTTAATTAATTTGTGTCTGGTCTTTATCAAGAAGCGGCAATGAAGTCTCTGGATTTACACTACTGAAATGATTTTACTAAAAATATCTTTTCAGTTTTAGGTGAATATAAGGTGTTAAATTTTAGTGGTTAGAGCTTTCTGACTGAACATGCCTAATCCATCCAAACAGGAGGCTACTGCCAAAGGGGTGGTCTGGGTCCACAAATGTGCCTGGTGCTGCTGAAATACACTGTTTCCCATTGACTGGATTGAACAGTCAGGTGGCTGCAGTGCAAACCTTTGATACAGCCAAAAAAATAACACCTCCCTAAACTACCCATGATTAGATCGGAGTGGACTCAGCTGTCAGTTTCCTGACAAGCACACAAGATGAACTGTTGGATTTGATGCCTGTGCAAGACTGGTACAGCCTCTTTCAAAAATCAGTCATGACACAGTTGAGTTTAAACTACTGTTTCACATTGTGGCAAGTCACAAAATGGAGAGGTAGTGGTAGGGAATAGGTAAAACAGGAGCATGAACAAATCTATGGCGAGATGCTTAGCAGAGGGAAAGATGAACCTGCTTTGTAAAAACCTGTCTCAGAGGTTGTCTTTGCTGAAGGTGCGGCAAGGAAAGCAAACTGAGCAACCAGAAAGCTCCATAGGCAAAGTAGTTCCTGGTCAGCAACCTTTACTCCACAGTTCCTTTGGCCTAAGCAATTCACATGAAATAAAAACACTGGAGAATACACCTACATCCTGAGTATTCCCATGGAGTAGATCACAATTGTACTTCATGTGTCAGAAATTCTAAATTAGAATAAACTGCAGCACTTTCAAAATGAAAAAATAGTAACTTCTGTACCACACAGTCAAGTGAAATAGGACATCTTGTCATAAATATGCAGAATTTTGAAACAGGACAGATTTCTCATAGGTGAGCATCAGAACTGAGAAGCCATCACTTGATCACAGAGACAAATACCCCAGTGCTTCAGATTCAAGCTTATTCACACACCATCTGAGTACCTTTATCTTCTCTATTGAAAACGCCNCTAGCCTAAGCAATAGGCCTGTGGGAGTTTTCAAAACAACCCGCGCACGGCAGTTTCTCCTGGCTGCTGGATGCACTTAAAGCTACAGGACCACATTTCTAAGCACATATGCAAACGATAGGGAATACAAGTATCATAACATCACCCCAAGACACATGGTTTTCTTGCCTGCTGGTACAAATATACTTTGTGCAGAGAACAGTCTTTGGAAAACATATATGATGGCCAGATCTAAACATGCCGGAGGACTTCCAGCTCCTGTGGAAGATTTTTATGAGCCTGCTAACTGCTTGAACTGCTTTGAGACATGGTGTGACACAGGATAGGAGAGGGTGGGTCTCCAGGAGGTCACTCTACTGTGCAGCAAGACAGTGACGAACTTGTTTTAGGCTCTGGAAGTCAGTATGATGCAAACCTCTCAGTCTTATCAGGCAAGACAACAGCCGTGACTGTTACCTGCCTTTGTTACTGTTTTATCATGTGGCATGGTATGACTTTTGCATTCTGCATTTCTATTGCCCTTCTCTATAAGGAGCTCACCTAGGGCATCTAATTCCCAGCCTTAAATCCAACAGAGCTGTTCTGGCAGCACAAAGGCTGTATTAGCCTCTAGGTAAGTGCTTTCCAACATGACCTTGTTTGGAACTCCTATTTATTTATTTCACAGACAATAGAAACACTACATCCTACCAATTCAGTTTAGTACAGGTGCAACTTTAGTTTCCTCATTCCTCTAATCTATGCATATCCATTTCTATGCTAATTTGACTTTTCACTGTTCCTTAACCACAAGCAGCAGTCTCTCATAAATTTCTTGTTCTGTTATTTACTCATCTGCATTCAAGTGTCGTCTTGTGACCGGAATACCCTCAGAGTGTTTCAATGACTGCTAGTTTTTCCACTCGTTTCCAAGCACCGGCCTTCTTAGAGTTATTCCAGGAATGGATACATTAATATATGAGCTCACTGCTACAGAGGATAAGGAACAGGAATCCTGTGCAAATGCAATTCTATTCAGCCCTACTGCAATAACTGGGCAAAATGAGCAGACAACTATGAGAAAGAGGTATCTACTGTTCTTTTTTTCAATGTAAAAGCATTTTTTTAGAAGCAAGATGATCTACATGTAGGGAGGTCTGCTTCTCTGCAAATGTCTGCTCTCTTCACATGCTCTCTTAGCCTTTCTTCACTACGAATGGACTAGTTTTTCAAGCCCTGGTACAACAGTCAGTCCTGAGAAGGCAGCATCTGCCCCACCAGTTCAAACCATTGGTTAATTCAGTCCAATAACTTCACTGCAACAACAGGCAGCTCCTCCTGCTGCAGATCCATGCAGAAGCAGAACAGGTTTGCCATCTGATGTCAGCCAGCCCGCATACATTCCCTCTCAGACTCAAAGCTGCAGCCCCAGTGTCCACGCAGCAGACCTGCCCTCCCTGCTGAACACACTCCCCCAAAATCAATAGTGTAACTGAGGCACAGAGACGTTAGGGAGGAGGACACCTTCCTCCCTGCATTCCAAGGTCACCCTTCTCCATAAACCTTTAGCCAACACCAACCCACAGCACCCAGCACCCCTCCTTGCCCAGCCAGGCAGCTCCTAATTGCAGAAGGGGGGCAGGAAACACAGCCAAACCCCCTCATTAGTGCACTGCTCTCCTGCTTAGAGCCACCAGAGAACTGGGACAGGCCAGTACTGTTTGCAATGGCACACGCAGCTGGAGCTCAGACAGACCTCATTAGGCATCAACAAATCTGCCTTTAGAGCCCAAAGTGAAACTCAAACACTAAAGCAGCTGCAGAAATGCATCTTCAGAGAGTCTGGGCAAATTCTCAATTTACCCAGCATTTTAAAGAGTCTTACAAGCATTCTGCTCAATGTGCCATGGCACTGTGAAGGATTTCTTGTGTGCCTTTTGATTAGTTGAAACTTTCCTTATTATTCAGTAAAAGGTCCAGATGCTGATTTTCCAGATTCTGCCACTGTAATTACAGATTGATATTGCTTACTGAGGTGCAGGAGGAGACATGCAAGGGATGTAACCAGACCAGGACAATCATGACATGTGCCACTTTAGATTTATATCCAGAAAGGACGCATCCTTGCATTCTTCTAAAAAAGCCTCAGTCTTTGCTTCAGAGGCATTTCGGAACATTAGGTAAAGAAATACTCTCTGCTCTTTCTGCAGTGACTGAGGAGCTGCAGAGCACACTGAAAAGGGAATCCCAGCTCCCATCTGAACACTGCCCATATGCTGTTTGTGGCACCTTTCATCTTCTTCTTCCCACAGCCGTTGCAAAGTAAGGCAGGCTCCCTCCCATGCCTAACCTGCTTTAACAACTAAAAATTTCTTTCCAAATTGCAAGCAACTTGATCTTCTACCTCTTTCTCCAGTTGTTTGAAATTCTTAATGTGCCCTTGAGATGAGACTGATCAACATCCTCATGCTAGCAAGATTTAAAGTAACACTTCTATTTAAACCTCTTACATTCTGCTCTTCACCAAGCAGCTTAGAACAGCAAGACAAGGCTAAAAACTTTCCTAGACAAAAACAAAATGAGTAAACAAGAAAAAAGAGAGGGAGAACAGTTATGTAGAAATCCCATGGCAATCAGAAAGTTCCTTGCATCAGAGTATCATGTTCTTACCAATAATAAAATTGCAAAGAAAGGAAAAATATGGCACCTATTCAGTTTGTGCTCCAAGCATATGCATGTTTCTGGGCATAAAATAACCTTTTCTTGATTTTCCTATACCCACATCTGTAGAAATGAAGGCAGAAATCAGATGTGTCTATTCACTCATAACTAGCTGAGCATCCATGTTCTTGGTTACACATCCATCAGTGCCTAAATTTTCATATCATAGTTGATTAGCCAGCACTACATTATGTTGAAGGAAATACTGCTTCCCTGAAAAAGGCTATTTGAATTTAATGGTAACTGTTTTATATCCCAGGGCTATTATCACTACTGCAGTCAGATTTCTGCAATTAATTAGTTCATCGTCTGCTCTTGATGATGAGGTGGCACTTCTCCATGGCAACATTGATTTGTGAAGTTTAGTTTCAGAAAGGGAAGATACCCACAAACCTTCAGATTTCAGCTACCCCAGCAGCAAGAGCGCTCAGGCTGCAAATCCTATGAGACAGGAGCTGTTTATCCAACTTGTGCTGTGCTTCAGTGCCTGGCAGCCTGAGCACTGCCCAGTGCTCCACTGCCCCTCTGCTATGGGCTGGCTGCTCATTAGTTATGCGTTGACTCATTATTTGAGACATGTGAGAAAGCCAGCCAAAAGGAAGGGCTACAATATTTCAGGTTCAATCCTCATCTAAACAGAGCTGAGCTACTGGGGAAGTGCCATTTATTTCTTGCCACTTTACAGCAGGACTTGAGACCCTGAGACCTAATACTTGGCAGTAAGAAATAGCACCTAGGCTTTAGACTGTTTTCTATGTTGGAAGATCCTAAGACAGTCTGTACATTTGGTGAAACAGACTCAAGACATCTAATAACTTGCCCAGCAGTTAAATCCTCTGAGTTGCAGAACAACAGAGGCTTAGCAGGCATCAAAGTTGCCACAAAGCATTAAACTGACATAGCAAAATCAGACAGAATTATCACGACTCTACCTGGGTTGTAAAGAGTTACTGATATTGAAAAAGTTAAAAGTGTCAAATATTTGCTCATTACTTCAATGAATTGGGTACGTATTGCTATTTTGTAAGACACAAAACCTCAGGAGAATTAATAAGTAATATATGAGAATACTTACTATGGAGTCAAAAAAGCTAATCCCAAATTTTCATCTTCAATACAACTCCATTGTATGGGGTTGCTAAACATCAGAATTAATAATGGCTACTCAATCTGTTCTAGTCCGGCTCTGAGCATCCCCTACTGAAGATTTTCCATTTTGAAAAATTAACTGGAGCAGGGACAAAAGCTTTGCTTTCTGCCCACCAAGTAGCTTAATGAGGGTGGTTAGATTCTCCTGCCTGTATAAGCAAACACCTCGTTAATTGTACAAAATAACAGAGCCCCACCAGAAGAAACCTTCCCATTTCAGAGTGGTCCTTGTGGCTAGTCTCCTGCCCCTACCAGGGGAAGCCACAGAAATCCCACAGTCCCTGGAAGCATGGGCTAACCCCTGGATCTTCACTGGATGTACCTCTACTGTGAAAAATGCTGGGGGGTGGGGTGGGCCATTTAGACTCCCTACCAGCACTCTTAACAGCAGGGCCTTCTAAGTGAGTTAAACAAGGTTTCAGATCCTGTTGCACGCTCTTGAAGTAAAGTCTCCTCCAAAGAAACCATTGCTGTTAGAACCACCAGCTTCCCATCCCTGTTGTTGGTGAACGAAGTATTTGTACAGAACCACGATCCATTCCAAATACAAAACCACCCAGGCTTTAAAAGCAGCACAAATCATTGCCTAAGCCCCTGGCAGCAGGGGCCTCTCGGGCCACAGAAGAATGTTGGGTGGGGGTGAACAGGCAATTACAGTTGCAGCTATGCCTGACTTCTTTAAGGTGCTCTACTGAACCAGCAGATTACCAGCCAGAAACACGAGCAGTGCCCAGAGAGCTCACAGCACTAATTGGTAGGATTTCGAGCACACTACAGATCTGCTCTGCAGGACTTCCTGGCCACTCTGATGGAATTAATTTCATCCTAATGCCTCATTGTTCATATTATGTATCCTCCTCCTCCAAATACAGCATTTCAAATAATTAAAGCCAGGTTAATTACTCTGTCAGCCACTGGGAACACTCACAACACCACCACATGTGGCAAAGGAACCACATGCAGCTAAAGAACCTCATACTGTTTCCCATGTGTCTGTATGGGGAAAGAAAAAACACCCTCCTCTCCATTTTAATAAATAACACTAACTAAAGCATGGATGCTATGTGTGAGATTTGATGGGGTCTCTGGTATGAGATTTGAAAACCAAAATTGCAAGTGCTCACAACAAAGCAGGAGAGCTGTAGGCTCAGGAACTATTTGTCTTTTAGGGGGTTACATGCAATAGTCTGTCATTGCCAACACAGCTGAACTTCCTTAACCCAGCCCCATGAAGGGCAAGGGAGAAATACAGCTGCTGGCTAGAGAGGCCATAACACCAGGGAGGAAGAATTCAAACTGAAGACAATTCATTGTAAGAGCAAATAGTATGGATTTACCAAATACACCTTTTAGTAGGAAATCAGGGTGTCCCCAGCCAGCGGAGCCATCATGTGTTTAAACAGCCTTCCACAAAACAACAGCTTTACAGATGAAGCAATGCCAGTCAGTGAAAGTGAATGTACAAGCAACTAGAAGTGTCAGTAGGGAAGCTTACTTTCACAGCCTGAGATATCCTTCCAGACTTACTTCTAAATTCTTAAGTACTCCATATGTCCCAGCAGATTTACTGGGACATTTTTCACATACCTCCCCCAGACACCTATGTCTCAGAGCTGGAGCATTTAACAACAGGCAAACAGTTCACCCTCTAGGCTTTTGATCTACCCATCATCTAAACCGGCGAGATGAAAGCATTTCAGCTCTCTGGGAAGCACAGCTACTACTTACTTAGGATTTCTACAGATGAAAATATCTGGAACTACACAAGAAATTTCAAAGTCACAGTGAGCACTCTAAGACTGGAGAGGTTCATAGTGCAAGATCTGTTACACCCAAAGCAACAAGTAGCCTGTGTTCTCTCTGATTTCTTTTATAGCTTGGGCAGTTCAGCAGCCATGCTTTCATTTGCAGCTGTCAATTCACGCAGCATTTGTCCCCAGGTTCATAAATGTTACCTAAGTGAGTTTCTAACAGAAGTCTGCTTGGATGTTTAACTAGCAATCTAAAACTAATCCTTGTCCCTCTTTCCCTGTTCATCATTCAAAAGCTTGTTTGCATTGTCACTTTCAGGCAGCCTTAGTAAAGTCTGGGAACAGCCATCTTCTACTGCTAGCATTACAAATGGGATGAACATGTTTCCTTAGACTCAGCCACTCACCCAAAGTAGCAAACTGCACCTTTTACTCTTTCCTTGCTGGTCAAAATCCATCTTTTCAGAAACAGCAGAATGGATCAACAGTTAAGAAAAGAATGAAAAGCACTATTTCAAATGATACAGTTTTATAGTGGACCATTCCTCCCCCTTGACATAATTATTTATGAAGCCAAATAATATACAATTTGTTCCCAAACTCCATCATGCTGCTTTCAGGATTTTTTTCCTGGGAGCTAGAGTGTGTCACATGCTGTTTGTTTTAACTAGACTTGGCACACACAAAGAGGTACATTGGCCTTTATTCTGACAAATAGCGAGACGTCCTTTCCCACTCATAATTGTTGGACTTCCTTTTCCACAAACCCTGAATCTGGGTGCTCCAGTGGTACTCTGAGAGCAAAATCCACCTGTGACTTAACCTAAACCAGATTATATTCAAGTTCTGCCAATAGGGAAGGACACTGCAGGACAGCAGAATTCACTGTATCAGGCTGCTTTACCTTTCAAATACCTCCACTTTTCAGATCTAAACATGATAAGCAGGCAGATTCAAGGACAGTACTGTGAAAGATGATTTTACTGTACATGGAGTTTAATATACCTACAAGTTAGAGATGTGTTTCCTAAACACTGGGAAAAGTTGTGTAAAAAGTCTTAGTTACAAATTAGTTACCCAAGATGTGTGAGAAAGGTAAAAGACCAGTCATATATTTAGTAGAAGCTATCCCTGTTATGAAGCTACATGTTACAATAAGCCAAGCTATGTGATCACTTGCTAAAGGGATTCTGCCCTTACAACAGAATTTATGGAGAAATAGGGGCAATAAATGACAACATCATTGCTCCTTTTTCTATTCACAAATAATTATTTATTTTTCTTGTTTTAAAATACAGTGTATTAGCTGGAACAGGTGTCTGGAGATATGCAAGTAATATTAAAGGCACTATAAGAGACCAAGGTCGTAGTGCAGCTGCACCTACCACAATTGCTGGTTTGCTGATAACCTTTGATTCATTAGCACGGCAGCAAAGAGTGAACCATGCCCCTACAGTGTGACAAGTAAGCCACAAACCCACAGTGTGACCAAACACACAAAGCAAATTTTACCTTTATAAGATAGTCAACATTTTTACCAATGTTGAAGTTTAGTGACCCCCACCCATCAAAACTACTATGCAAAGCACACATGTATCAAACCAAGTGTACAGCAGAATTCAACTCCTCAGTTGCAAAAGCTCAACTTCGGTACACATGAAAAAATGCAAGAACCGAGAAAACAGAGACCAAGTGTTGGCCTCTGCAGAAAAGCATCTGGGCACCCTGGTGAACACCACCTTGCAGCAGTGTGCCCTGGTCAGCAGGCCAAGGGAAAAAGCCAGTTCCTCTCTATGTGTTTGTGAAGCCCCTCGTGGAGCAGTCAGTCTATCATGGCCCTTCCAATACAAGACAGAAGTTGGCAAGTCTCTTGTAGTGACTGTGGGTGACAAAAAATCCCAGACTTCATTGAAGCTAAAGTAGGACACCTTTTTTTCCCCGAGAACCTTCTCCTCATTTGTGAATTCACACCATCAGTTCAGTCTCCGGAGGCTATTCTGGCACCATATATAATTTTATCTGAGAAAAGCATCCCACCAGCTTTTCCTGTGTTCACTAAGATGATCATCATTATATTTTAAGTAATTCCTTAAGTACTCAGGGCATCTTTAGTCACTTGGAACTGCAAGCAACGGCAAAAGCAGTAGTACTTTAATTGCACTCACACTCCATATGGTTTAGCTTCAAAAGCACAGGAGCAGCCTGCTAGCGCTGACAGCTCATCCTGGCATTCAGCAGGGATGTGTGGGGTGCACAGGGCACATTCCGCATGGCTCACGCTGTGACACACTAACTGAAATCACCTGTTAAGCCATCAGAGAGGCACTGCGCTGTGCCACAGCTTCTATACCTGTGACAGACCACACCACACGGAGGAGCACATTTCAATGAAAAAAGAGGCCCTTGCAGTAAGTACCATTTCCTGCTGCTGAAGGTGTCTCATCCTGATGTAAAAGGACTTTCTTTCCTCAGTTCACTCTTGCATCCTAAGGTACAGTCAAACAAATGAGGAAAGGTGGCATTATCGACAAATATACAATTAAAGGAAGAGCTATTCTCTCCCTAAACTACTTTTCATTTACCAGGAGAGAAAAACACAGAAAATTTCAGAAAAAAACCCCTTAATTATTAGGAAATATCATAGCTGAATAAGTTTCTGAGACACAGCTATTAAGGGCAAAGACATAAGTGATGGAAGATACCGATGAAGAACACAAACTTGATCCAGCACAGAAATAAACCTAAAACTTACACCTGTTGCAGGACATTTTTTTCCTGGTAATCAGATATGCAGAATTTGCAGAAGACTGCAAAACGCAACTAGATTTCGCTTCACAATAAAACCACGCATCTTCAGATCTCACAAAGGCTAAAGGGAAACCTAGGTTCTCTTGAAAAATTTAAGTATCAGCTCAAATTAGAATTTCATCTATGTTTTTTCCAAGGCATGCAGTTTAGGAAAGAAGTGTTTCAGTTTTATCTAAGCAACTTCCCTGTACATACAGTATTCTCTCAAATAGGAAAAAGCAACACTTCACAAGAGAAAATTAATTTGAAGGGGCACAGCACCATTGCGTCATGAGGGGGTCACATTATTTTATATTCCTCTGTATCTTCCAACTGACCGCACAAATATTAAGCTGCTCAATAGTTACACCAGGCAATCACAGACCTAAGGAGGGCAGTAGCACTGACCACATACCTGGCAGTAACCACTGGCATTCTTTTGTAACCACCTGTACAGGCCTAAGGGGAAGCACAATCACTTTGTCCTGACATTTATTGTTTTAATTGAAGATGCATAAAACCTATTGTAGGCAGCTCCATTTGTTCACTTAACATATTTTTATGAACAGGAAGCATTTCAATAACAGCAAAACAATTCATAGAGGGAAACACACAAAAATGTATGCTTTTTGTTTAAACAAAAGACTTTAGTGTGGGCACTCACCCAAGGCAGGGGAAATCCAAACAGCAGGACAAGCAGCTCACCTGTCTTAATGTACCAATGGCTCAGAGTTAAACATATTTTACACTTAGGTTGAACTCTATCCCTTCACCAGCTGACTTCAAATGGTGACTTTCTGGAATTTCAGCCTTATGGAATAGCAGGCCCTGTTAGCTTGAGTCTGTATAAATATCCAAAATGCTTCAGTCTCCTGCATTTACAAAACCAGTGTGTGCTTAACCTGGTCTTAGAGTAA